>APFE030257235.1:61519-134954 GCA_000404065.3 Pinus taeda
AACTATTGTCGAAGAGCTTCTTTGGTTTATTGAATGATTGAAATTTGGTTTAATTGATTGAAGAATTTAACTATTGTCGAAGAGCTTCTTTGGTTTATTGAATGATTGAAATTTGGTTTAATTGAAATTTGGTTTAATATTATAATTTCCATTGTGTGAATGTACGGAATTGCTCAATAGTGATTTCTCTACATTCTCTAGAAATCATCTTCCTTCTTACCAAACCAAATACTACACTCTATTTTTTCTGGGAACACATACGAAAGTGCAGAGCTTTGTTTGTATGCTGGGAGTAAATGCTGGAAGTTAAAAGCCATAGACACTACCAAATCTCATTTACCAATCTTAATGTTGAGTATGGTAGTGGTTTTTAGCACAATTTCATATTTGTGTTTATAACATATTAACACATATTATATCTCACGAACATTATAATGATGGTAGGAAATGTATAGATTTTTGAAAGAAGTCTTTACATTCCTACAAATTCATCTTCTTTTCCATCAAATGCCATGCATTTTGGGTCTATGAATGGAGGTGGGTTATACTTTTTAGCAAAAGAGAGGGTGCATTTTGGTTAAAATAGGTAACTAAATTGAGTCAATTTCAGTGCTTGATGGAGTTGTTTATGGAGTTGCTTTAGGGGTTAATAGATGGCTCATTCCAGGGTTAAAACAAACCCTCCATCCAGATCTTATGTTACTCTAAGTAACATAGAAGCTTGATCAAGCTATGGGCTCAATTGATCCTTAGAGATTGATCTAGCAATATAACATGGTTAATTCAGCCTTAATGTGGTTAATCTAATACTTGATTGAGTTTATAGCTAGATCAAGCCTCTCATTAACCATGTTAATGGATGGATGGAGGGTTTCTTAAACCCTTGGTCGATTTATTTTAAATTTTATCTCAAGTGCTCAATCTGTGTGATGATTTCCTAAAAAAACTCAAAGTTTTCACTCCTTATGTAGATTTCTCTTCAATACCATTTTGTACTCTATGAGACTTAAGGAAGAATCTCACCTTAAATGGTGGAGTTGATCATGTTGGGTTCATGAAGGAATTCTCTATCCAATGGTATATGAGTCTCACATTTTTGAATTTTCACGATAGTTTTTATCTAATTTTTTTAAAACATAGTGCTTGAAATATTTTCCACAATTTCAAAATGGGCTAAATGAAAAAAGCAATACATAATATAACAACCTAACATTTTCAAAATAATATGAGCATCTTTGTTTACAGGTCTCCTCAAAGGCTATGGTTTTTCAAATTTATTTAAATAGTTGAAAAATATATTACATGAACACATATGTATGCAAAATGCAATTGAAATATTACTTGGTGAACTTCCAAAAAGAATGAAAAACATAAATTTTCATAAAAAAAAATTTAATATGCTATGTGAACCCACAAATATCTCTTTATACCTGAAAATAATTGCAAGGACAAACATGTCACATAAGAAACTATCTTTTTAGTAAAAAATATCATTAGGACAACAACATTGTTTTCCAAAAATTGTGTTTTTACTCTAAATGAAAATTAACAATTCTTATATTAATTTTCAGGACTTGAATTTGATAAAAAAATAAAATTAGGAAATTTCATAGCCACATTTGAAGAAATATTTAATCAATCTTGATGCATTGAGTCCTCCATTTTTTTTCTCGAAAGTGAAATTCTTTGTTTAGATGAGGAGAGTAAATGTGGAAATTTCAAAGCCATATACAATATAATTATCATTTATCAATTTTAATGTTGTGTATTGTAGTGGCTTTATAGAAGTTTAATATTGGTGTTTATAATATATTATATCATGCAAACATTCTAATGATAATAAGGAATGTGTAAACTATTGAAAGAATTAATCTAATACATAAACGAGTAAACTTGGAATTTGTACTTAGCATCTAAGAATTAATTAATGATAAGTACTACTATTAATATTTATTTAGAAAATCCAAAAGGAATGGTGTTATTGCAAAAAAAAAAATAATAGCATTTACTCTAATTCATTGTCTAATGATTGTTGGTGTGCAAAGATTAGATAAAGTTGTACCTATCTATATTACCAATACTTTTTTGGATATTTATTTGGTGATTCCAAGTATATATAATGATTTTAAAGGATAAACATTTAGCATTTTATGTAGTCATCCTAGATTGGAGAAAAAAACTATGACTTTAGGATGGAGGTGTTGCTAGTGCTAGTACTGATGTTGTGCCTAGTGTTGGTTGTAATGGTGTTGTGCCTCGTGTTGGTGTTGTCCGTGCTACTAGTATCTACGAGTGACTAATGAGGGAAGTTATTCATAGATGGACAACATGTAGAGAAAGTACAATTTACCTTTTAGAGATTAGTGTAAGGACCAAATAGTTCGTATGCCTCCTGTTAGTGTTGTTGGTGCTACTAGTATCTACCCCTAACTAATGATAGAAGTTATTCATAGATGGAAAATATGTAGAGAAAGTACAATTTAAGTGTTATAGATTAGGCTAGGGACCAAAAAGTTCTTATGGGAATGGACCTGCTTCCCTTACTCGTATCAATATTGAGCCTATTTACCACACTATTCCATTTCTTGCATCTGATATTGAACCTATTTCCTACACCATTTCTCAAGTAAAGAGTTTGAAACTTGTTTCTATTATGATGTTCTTATATGAAGGTGAAACATGCAGATGGATGATTATTTTTCTTGAGTTGTGGCTTGTCTGGCACTATTTACTGTTCACTTGTTGATAACTTTGGGAGGAAAATGATTTTGTGGAAATGTGTTGATATTTATTAAGTTTTTATCAATACTTTAATGTTTTTATTTTTATTTTTGTCATATACTAATATTTTTTTCTATTTACAAATGCCTCCAACATTATCAATTTTTCTTGAAAATAATGTTGAAATGCAAAAATGAATTCATAAACATAAAGATTTCTTCATACACAATGTTCAGTTTCAGAAATGCTAATGTCTTAACCATTTGGAAAAGTAACCTTTTATAATTTGATTTTAATGGTCATGTATTTTGATACAAGAGCTTCATGGTGCAAAGGTTTCATTTTACAAATGTTACAATGAAAGTTTTGATTGTGGAGAAAAAGTTATAATAGTTTTGAAATGCTAGTTTTGATTGTGGAGAAAAAGATATAATAGTTTTGAAATCCTAGTTTATAGATTAAAGTAAAACACTGCAAACCATAACAAGATATACATTGTTACTTAATTGAGTAAACAAATTTCTTTTAATATTGAATAATAAGAGTACATTTGACAAATGTGCAATCACCTAATCCATAATTTGCAAATAGAAAAATAAGTTTACACTAGTTTTGTAAAGAAGCCAAGAAAACATTTTATGAGGAAGAGTTTCAACTTTAAGGTTAGAAAATGTAAAAAAAGCCTCGAAAGCATTTTATGAGTTTGAGTTTTAGCTCTAATTGGTTAAAAATTAACCACATTTCATCCATATATTATTATGATATTCATTCACTTATTTATGATATTTCTATTTCTATTAGTGTATATTTATGTAAAAAAAAGAATAAAACAAGATTATATATTTATTAATAAACAATTTTTTAGTTTTTGGGTTTTTTCAAAAGTTAGTGTCTTTATTTAGATTTATGGTAAGAAAAAAATATATATATATATATATATATATATATATATATATTAAATAACAATTTCTAGAAGGTAAGCTCACGATGCATGTCAGGTAAGTTTTCCCTATGGTACAGACTATTCACATTACTATTCACATTGTTATGGACAAGTACAAGTAAAAGAAAGTCAGAGATAATTTTGGACATATATAATAGAGCATCTAATCTAAAAGTTCTTAAAGAAACAAGACTCCTTAATTCTGAGAATAATTATGGTTTGACCTGGATTCTAGAGGGTGGAAGGTTCTTAAATGTCTCATTTGATCTAATTTTATAGGAAGAGAATTTTCTTGGTTATCAACTTGGAGGGATTTTGCCCTGGTTTTAAGCCTGTATCCTATATTCTCTATTTTTTGTGATCTTCTTGTCTTTATAGTTGATATAGTTGATAATTGCTTGATGAAACAAGAAAATATAGTAAGATAATCCCAACAAATTTTCCAGTAAATTTCAAAGAAAAAATAATTAAATTTAACTAGAATCCCATTTCTCCACCACGGTATCTGAGCGATATTAAACACTGCTAGTCTTGAAGATCACTCTGTTGGCAGTTTTATTGTATAGATCGCAGTACATTTTGTCTTATGGATAGTGGACCTTAGGTAGTTCTCACCAACTCTATATCATTTTCTGCGATGACAGTGGGTTACCATTCGCTATTTTTTTCAGGGCTCACTCTCTATCGCCGCTCACTATTTTCTACGATGATAGTGGCTAGTGGATAACTCGAATAAAAGGACTGACGATTATTTGAGTGGCTCGATTTACCCTATCGTGACCCACAGTGGTTCACGTATAAATACAGTGGCACTACATCACACATTTATGTGGTTAAATGATATCACACTATATCTATGGCATGTACAATTTACAGTGACGCACAATTCACACTTGTATGTGACAGTGATTCGTTCTCCATCCTATGATTCGTATGGATCACTTTTGACTTAAGTAAAGCGGCACCATAATGCTATGAGAGGTTCGCATGTAACTCGCATTTATTAAAAAAGGGAACTGGCAATCATCAGAATTGGCTCGTCTGACACACAATTAGCTCTTTGATTCTATAGCATCTCATTATACAATGTGACTCATATATAGTAGCTACGTCCCTCTGTTCATCACGACTGGCATTACAGTGTGAGTCGACTGATGAGGACTGTGACTTACCGACCATGAAGTCGTGACATCATTTCTCTCAAAACAGAATCTTGACAGTATGACTTTGGTGGTGAGATTTTTATGACAATACTATGGCATTGCTACCAGAACTATAGTATATCGATGTTTTGTAGAAGCAGGCCTAAAGTTTGGACCCGAAGGAAGACTTGTAAACAATGCATGGCGAGCTACAATTAGGGTTAGTGGTAGACCCTAGATTTTCGATCCATCATCTATCTCAACCAACCATTCAAATTTTAACAATATTTCATAAATCTCAAATTATCATATAGTCATCATACATTAGAAATTTCTACTTGACTAAGGTTTAAGTTTAAAACTCTAGAATTTTAATTTCACAATCTCAACAATTTTACATAAATATCAAATCATCATATTTAAGAGATTTTACTTTGACTAAGGTTTAAGTAAAATGTTAATAATCTTTAAGCGTGGCTGACTTAAAGGAAAGACATAACTATGACATTGACTCAAGGGTGTAAGGCTATGACAATAACACTCATTAGTAAAATTGTCTACTCTACATCTCTTCCAAAATCTGATCCTTTGAAGAAACACAGACCAAGCTGGAAGGGCTATAACATTGGTTATAGCATGCCCTAACTAGAGGTCTGAAATCTTAGATAAGGAAACATAACCAAGTTACAAGAGTAGTAAAGAACAAGGTATGTTATTTTCCTTTCAGTGATGCTTTTCTAGTGAATAGAAGATCCAAGATTGGATAGATTGGTGGAGCATCTTGTGGCTATTAGAGGGTAAAAATTAGGTGTTCCTTGTATGCCCTTAGTACAAATATGAATAGCACATTTGGCCAAAGTCTAAAGGGTTGGTTCTCAGAAAAAGGAGGATTTTCCCAATCAAGAAGGAACTAGACATTTTAACAAATTCTCCCTATTTGAGAGGGAATGGGCTTGGATTTCTCCGATGAGGTTGAGAGGGAGTAATCTTGGACATTGGTTCTCCCTACGTCATTTACTAGGCCAAGACTAACCCTCATAACTCTAGTGCATTAATAGGGAAAATGGATTGAATAAGCATGGTTCTCCTTGGGTTAGGTAACAAGAACTAATATCCTATGTCAAGTACGTGAACATGGATAAGGAGAATAATGGATCGGATAAGCATCTTGAATATTCTTTATTGAGTGATGGAGTGTGATGGATTAGGATGGAGATTAGAAGTCAAGTACATGGACTTGGATGAAGAATAGTCCCCTAGATGGTCAAATGGAGGACATACTCTCGGTATTCTAGGTGGAGTATGTGCATAGCATGGAAAATTTTACACGCTAATATTCCTAAGTGGGCTAATTTTTCGTGCTTTTTCCAAAAAAAAGATTCGCCAATTCTAATTTTTCCTAAAAATTATTCACCCAAACTTTATATGATAAAATTATTTTACCATAAAAATTGCCATAATTTTATAGAGACTATATATAAAATCATTATGAATTTGAATATTATTAGAATAATATCACCAAACACATTACATTTCAGATATTGGGGACTAGTAAGATTCACCAAGGTTTATAAACATTAAGATAAATATCAATCCTTGAAATTTTCCTTGGTGCCTAGGTGAGCCAATGTGGCATCTCATGGAATGCCTTCCATCATTGTGCTCTCATATTGTGGAGAGATAGAGGGTACCTCCCAATGCCTTGGTAACCTGACAATGTTGGCTATGATGAGTGATGCTTATCAATATGGATCTCTCCTTATGAGAATATTTCAATTTGAAGTATCCTTTTACATGTTGTGGAATTATGAATACCTCCCTTGTTAAGAGAGAGTGTTAAAAAATGTAACTAGGTTAGACCTTTATAATGGTCATTGTACATATATCATTGTACATTTTATGTAAAAGGAAAAACAGGAAAAATAATTTGTATTATTATTATTATTATGTTAGATAAGCACACTCTTCATGTTTCTAAGTTTTCTTGAGTTAAAGAGTCAAAGTCCAATTTCGACCTGTTTAAAAAAAAAGGAAAACATAATTTAAATATGTGTTTTGGGTAAAAATTCCTTCAAGTCTTCCCCTTGTCATGTAGGCTCTATCCCAAGGAACATGACTATTTGCACCCCTCTGGACAAGTATAAATAGAAGAAAGATGCAACTCATTTTGGACACACAATCTAAAGCATCTAATCTGAAATTTCATTAGAAAAGAGAAAGGTAAGAGGGATTGTTTGATTGGGTGGAAGGGTCATGGACGTCTCATTTCTCCTTATTATATAAGAAGATGATTTTATTGGTTTTCCCCTTGGAGGGGTTTTACCCTAGCTTAGAGCCTATATCTTGTGTTCTCTGTGTTTTTGTGATCTTCATGTTTTTATGTTTGATCATTACTTGAAGAAGGAAGAAAAACATCATAAGATAGTGCGAAGAAATTCAAAAGTAATTATCAAAGAAGTAGAAATTGAGTTTAACTTACAAAACTCCCATTTTTCCAACATAAATTACTCATAATAATTATTTTCAATTGTGAATTGTTGAGTTAAAATATTCTTGAAGATTGATGAGTTTTGTCAATTGGAAGTACCCAAATAGGGTATTTTTTGTATTGTCTTAATTCAAGGGATTGACACATGAAAACTTTCTTCATTTTCTTACTACAACACCTAATACCATGGTTTAAGTCTTTTAATTAATATGATAAATCGTGTATAATTTGAATGATGTTATTTATGTAACTCGAGTCAAGTCACATGGGTTGGGATAAATGACCTTGCTTGTAGAGATTATATCCATGATGGTACATAAACTTGTGTAAAATCGTGTTTGTTATACCTATGAATGAGGAGAGGACCCCATACAATTATATGTAGGAATTAGATCTCCTAAAGAGTTGGGCGATTACTATTGAGAAATGAGAGGAAATGGGGTGGCTAATTTTGATAGAAACACCATGGATAGAAGGCCTACGTGGGTTGAAGGAAAAAATATTAAAACATGTAACATGGGTATAATTATCCATTTACCGATTCAAGCAAAGTTTTCTCCTCCAAGTCCTTTGCAGTAGGAAACCAACAATGTTGTGAAATTTTTCCTTGTAGTAGAAGGGAGGAATATTCCTAAGGTATTGTGGAGTAAATAAAAGGAATATATTCCTTGTGTTCAAAAGAAGAATAGATTGACACAATGGTTGATGGATGATAGTTGTATAAAGGATTGTAATACTTAGTAATGAGAAAATTGGTTATTCCATGTAACATATGGAGTTGATTGATATTAGGGCCCTAGAATATATTCACTTTCCCTCATGGTATCATATTTTAACTTACGGGTGGAATAAGTAGTTTATTCATATGGTTGGGTGGTGAATCACACATTGACAACTATTTTGGTGGAATTTCCTTCATTAGCAACTAGTTGTTAGGGGGGATTTTTAATTTTATTTCCATAAGCGCCAAGGGAGGTGTTCAAGCACAACACATCAAAGGATAATATGAGAATTTTCACCTTGAAGAAAGAGTTAGCAAACATAATTAACTAGGATGGACTTGAGTTGGGAATTCATTAAGAATTATCACACTATTTTAAATCCTAAGGAATGATTGATGCATTGAGATTGACCATGTAGGGATGCATAAAAACTTTCAAGGGAAGGAATTAATCTACAATGAATATTTAATCTTACTAGACCTAATGGAAGTGTTAATGGTGTCGACTTATGAAAAATCTCTTGGGTTGGATGGTTTACTATATAAATATTTCAAAACCACATGGGATTGTGTTGAGCTGAACTTGATTAAGGTTTACAAATAAGTTGTATAGAAAAAGTTCCCTCAACTTATTATCAACAAATGTTTCCTTAAATTCATTCCCAAATCATGAGACCTAGAATTAATTACCAATTAGTATCCATTTACTTGATTTAACACTTCCTATAATATTTAGGTTAATGTTTTTGCCTTTCTACTATGATATATATTATTGTAGGTTATTAGGTCAAAGAAAATTAATTTCATCTAAGGCTAATTTACCCTTAATAATATAACTGTAGTCTAGAAAGCTATGGAAGACACTAGATGTTTGGAGCTATAATTCATTATCATCAAGTTGGTTTTTGACTAAGAATATGATTGGGTTGAATAGTCATTAGTTTTGGCCATTCTTTATGCTTTGAGATTCAATAATTTATTTTATCCAAATACTAGAAACCCTAATTATGGATTCTTCAACATGTCTATTTATTAACTAAGATAAATTTGAGGAATATAGGTTATTTAGCTCAATTAAATAACATTACCCATTATCCCTAACCCTATTATATGTGTGGGGATAATAGTTCACTACCTCTTGCATGATCACTATGTTTAAAATTTTATTAAGGGTGTTTCCCTCCCTATTGCAAACACAACAACTCTTGAAAAAAATGAGATAACGTACAATATTATGGACTATATTCAATTTTTTAGTGAGGCCTTAAGTGTTAACCTTCGAATCGTTGAAACCTAGTTTTGTAAATTTACACAATATGAAATCCAATTGTGGAATTGGATTTAGCCTTGGGAAATACTTAAATTCTTATGTAAACCATTTCCTTTCAAGCCTTGGAAAATCTCCTTGATGAGGTGGCACTGTAATGCATAGCTAAAAAAATGGAGAAGTGGATTTCTTGCCCCATTTACTTGGTTTCTAGGTTCGATATTTGTTTTATTTTATTTTTTTCCATGACTCTTGTTGCCACCCATGTGAATTAGCCATCATTCTTAGTTTTCCCCATTGAATTATTGTTGACTAGAAAAAAAATCCTTTGATATTTTCTTTGGGTTGATGTATAGAGAGAAAAGGATTTCCATCAAGTCAATTTGTAACTTTATTGGTGTTAGAAGTAATGGGATAGTTTGGGTATGATCAAATCATTTTCAAGCATAGGCGTTAGTGCATTAGATGAATAATCATATTTATGTTAAGTTGAGACAAATAGAAAGTCTTTCTCTCTAACTATATTATTACATAATTCCTATTAGGGAAAATGTGCTCTAAAAATATCAACCTATAAACTTTGTTGTTGACTTGGAACAAAGTCCAAATACAGGTAAATCTTATGGAATAGATTATTTTAATGTCATAGGGAGTTGTCAACCATCACTTTTTTTTAAGAGTAATTTTCTTTCTATAGGGCCTAGAATTCAATGATGAGTGCATTTGATGGTCACCTTTGGTGATGTAAACACAAATCCTTTCACATAGTCTTCTTTGTTATTCATGAAGTGATTCTGAAAAATTATTGTTAACGTACAAGACCTCTTTAATGGATGCTCTTACTATTGGAAATAGTTGGTTGTGTTGAAGGTAGACTTGTTACTATCAATTAATATTGATAGTACCAATAGATTTGGGAGTGGAGCGGAGCGAGGGTTCTGAACAAGGAGCAATGGGTCTGAGCTGGTAACAATGGAGGGGCAAGGAAGGAGGAGCTCCACTCCCTCCTACGGTCATGCAGTAATGAATAGAAGCAAGGAGGTATGTTCGAATCGATTTAAGATACCAATGGAGGTAGAAACGGAGAAGATAAGCACAAAAAAGCTGGAAAGCATCAAATCTCATGAACAGGAAGAGAATCATGAGGAAATCAGAAGAGAGAAGAGAACAGGAGACAACAGTTAGAGAACTGAGCACAATACTGTGAAAGGACTATGCAAACATAGGTTAACCATTAAACCCGAGGTTGTCTTAGATTATCCAGTGCTATAGGTGCACAAGGATCACATGGCGACTTATGCGGTTATATGAAAATTTATGGTAATATGGCAAACAGAGAAGGCTTTGCACATTTGGATAAAAAACCACTGGAAACAAAAGGGAGCAATAAACCTTCATCTTGGGTCTAAGGGTTTCTTCATATTGGTTTTCACAAACATAGAGGGTAAAGATAGAGTGTTTGAAGGAGGACCATATTTCTATGTTGTTGCAGGCCTCTACATTCGACCATGGGTAATGAATTTTGTCCCGGAGCGAGAAAAATTGACATAAGTACTGATATGGATTAGAATCTACTCCCTAACTTTAGATTATTGGTTTCCTAAATCCTTAAAAGCCATAGGTAATAAATTAGGTCATTATTTTACAATATGAGATGCGACTCTACAAGGTAAATATACCTCCTTTTCCCGCATATGTGTGCAAATGGACCTATCGGGAGCACATCCAGATGAAATTGTTCTAGAAGTATGTGATGAAGAAATGGTGTAGGCGATGGAATATGAACATGTCCCATTCAGATGCCATAAATTTCATGAACATGGGCACCTCTTTAGAGACTTCCCACTCAATAAACTAGAGGACAATATAAAAACCAACACAGGAAAACATCCTGACGACTTTACCAAGGTGGGAGGCAGAGGGAAAGGAGGGGGAGAAAAGTACCAAAAGAGAACTAGCGAGGATAAGCAACCAACTCATAACAGTTTCAAGATTTTAGAAGAAGAAGGTGGGAACAATGGAATGGACAAGGCATTGAAGGCTAATCCTGTAGAGAAGGAAAAAGATGATAGCATGGAGGTCATACATGAGAACAACAAACTAAAGGAGGATCTTCCAAGCACTATGGAACTTGGCAAGGACCATGAGATGACCCCAAGTGAAGTTGGTACGGAGGGCCATGAACTACAAGAGATTCTTAAGAGGGAGAATCTTGATCTAGCAAAGTTCCTGGAGCAGGGAACCACCGAAGGTGTTGATTCTGTCCCACAAGAGGAGTTTGACAGAGTGCAACAGCTCTTCATCTGGAGATATCAATAAAAGGCTACTGGAGTTAAAGGGAACCGTGAAAACCAAGAAAATAGAGGGGTAAAACCGATGGACGTAACATCAGGACACTCTACCAAGAACCCGAGTAGGAAAAGAGGAAGGAAGAGACAGAATGAGTTGCTGACAGAGTGTGGGAAACTCATGATTAACTTAGGCAACATGAAAGATCTTACTAGTTACTCATTTACAAACCTTTCATAATGAAGCTCACAACTTGGAACATTAGGGGTCTAGGAAGTGAAAGAAAACAAAGAAATCTTAGCAATAGAATAAAAGAAAAAAAACTAGATATGGTCTTTATACAGGAAACAAAATGTTCAATAGATAAAATCAAAGAGATTCATAGCAATTGTCTTATTAACTATGAGTATCTAGAAGTTAAAGCAAACAACAGAGCAGGAGGGATTCTCACTCTTTGGAATCCCCGTAAACTTGGAATCATGGATGTTGAAGCATCCGAGAACTACCTTTCAATGGTTATCCAACCTTTGGATGGCAAGGAACTCTATATGATCACAAATGTCTATGGTCCTCTAAAAATTGAAGACAAACTTAGGCTTCTCACCTCATTGGAGGAGCTGAGAGAGAGACATCCTATTATGCCATGGATTCTGGGAGGGGATTTTAACATGATCAGATCTCTTATAGAGAAAAAAGGTGGGACTAGAATACTAGGCAGAGACTCCATTGCCTTCTAGAACTTCCTAAACCACATAAGGTTGGTGGATTTGGAGACAATAAATGGCACCTTCACCTAGAAAATAAGAGGGGAGGATCTTCTCAAGTTGCCTCTAAACTAGATAGGTTCATAATCTCAGAGGACCTCTTTCTCCCTGCCCTTGACTTTACTGCTTTAATCCTTCCTTTCGGAGGCTTGGATCATTGGCCTATCTAGCTTGAAGCTTCTTTTATAGACACTTCGAGGAATAGACCTTTCAGGTTTGAAAATGTCTGTTTCACTCTCCCTGACTTCATCACTAATATTGAAAAATGGTGGGTGGAACTTGCCCGTTCAAGGCACGAAGATGTTCCTACTTCAATAGAGACTAAAACACATCAAAATCAGGCTTAAAGAATGGAACCAAAATGAGTTTGGCAATATTTTCAAAGAAAAAAGAGAAGTTGAATAGAAACTATATGGAATTAACCAAATCCTCATCATAGATGGCTTTACCGAGGAAAGGAAAATGCAAGCTCACTCTTTGCAATGGGAATGGGAAAATGGATGCTAGCAAGAGGAGATCTTCTGGAGATAGAAATCGAGGGTGCAATGGCTTTAAGAAGGGGAAAGAAATACAAGGTTGTTTCAAAAGTTAACCATGGATCACAAGGCACATAACAGGATTGTGAGACTTAGATATCCTCAAGGGAAAGAGCTAAGTACTCACAAAGAAATGGAATATGTTCCGGTACAACATTTTCAAAGCATAGCAAAGGAGCCTCTCTTAGACAGATCACAATTTATGAGCAACTTCACATAATACACACCAAAACTAGTAACCAGGGAAGACAATTACAATCTCAATAGGCTAGTGACTGAAGAGGAGGTCAATGAAGTCATAAAAGAGATGAAAATGGGAAAGCTCCAGGCTGAGATGGGTTCAATGTAGACTTCTTCAAAACATGTTGGGAAATAGTCAAACAAGATATCCCTAATGTTTTGGAGGACTTGAGAAGATCAAAAATAGTTTTAAGGGTGCTCAATGCATCTTTCATAGCCTTAATTCCAAAGTAGGAAAAAGCTATGACACCAGATACATTCAGACCCATAGCTCTATGCAATGTGGTGTACAAAATTATTTCTAAGTAATTGTAAACAAACTCAAGCCCCTTCTTCCAACTCTTGTGTCTGAGGAGAAAATTAGATATGTGGAAGGAAGGAAAATTCTCAATAACATCATTCAAGCTCACGAGGTGGTTCATTCTCTCAAGAGAAATAAGAAAGTGGGTATGATCATACAACTTGACCTAGTGAAACCTTATGATAAGATAAGTAGGTCGTACATCAGGGATGTACTAAAAGTGTATGGCTTCGACCACAACTGGATAAGATGGATAATGGCCCTTATTACCATAGCTAGTTTTTCAATCCTACTTAACGACTCTCCATCCAAAACTTTTAAGTATTCGAGAGGCCTAATACAAGGAGATATGCTCTCCCCCTTCGTCTTTATTCTCATAATGGAAGGATTAGGCAAAGCGATCAAATCAGCCAATGTGGAAGGAGGAATCTAGGGTCTCAAACTAACCCTGAATGGGGACACCTTGACTCATCAACAATTTGTGGATGACACCATGCTGCAGGGTACACCCATGGTCAAGGACGCTAAATCTTTCAAACAAATCGTAAACGATTTTGCTATGGCTAGTGGTCCAGAGGTAAGCCTCACAAAATACAAACTTTTCTTTTTCAATATTGACATTGCTATTAATAGAAATCTCTCTAAAATTATTGGCTTTCAAAGATATCAACTACCCTCCAAATATTTGGGAATACCTCTCACCGACAAACCTCTGAGTAAGGAAGTTTGGGAGCCAGTGACTAATAAAATGTAGGACAAAATCAGTAAATGGACAAGCAGATCTTTGAACTTAGTAGGACGGCTACTACTTACAAAGGTTGTCCTGAAACCATTCCCATCTTCATGTTTTCAGCTCTTCCTACCCCAAAAGGAGTTTTACAACACCTCAAGAACATCCCAAGAGATTTTCTTTGGGGCAAAGGGGAAGAGAAAAATAAATGGGCTCTCAAAGCTTGGGAAAATCTCTACAAACCTAAGACCCATGGACGTTTGGGACTTCATGACCCTGAAACCCTAAGAAAAGTTTTGGGGGCAAAACTTTGGTGGCAATGGCTAAAGGAAATGAGAACCCCCTGGGCTAAGCTTTTGAAATAGAAGTATGCAAATAACTGGCAACAAAAGGACCATATTCGAATGAAAGGGCTCATTAACAGCTCCCACATATGGAATAATTCTTGGGAGAATAGGGCTTTAGAAGCATAGCTCCTAGGAGATCAAAGATGGAAACCTAGCCTGGTTTTGGGTGGATAATTGGTAGCGAGAGCGTAAGCTATGTAGAGAAGGATTAGACATTCTCAAAATCGACACTCACAATAAAGGGATGATCAGGGTAAGTGACTTTTGGGATCAGACAAGGGACAATGGAAAATGGATAACATGGAAGGACCTAGTATACAGTGAAGAGACAACTTTGAGGCCCAGGCTGAAGCTCTTGCAGTGATCTTGGAATAGAGAAATATTTTTACTTCAACTTCTCGTGACCAACTAAGATGGGGAGGAAATAACGAAGGCAACTTAAACTTCGAAGAAGCCAAAATAATTGCCACTGGGCTAGAATTTCCAAACCCTGATAAGATATGGAAGGACCTATGGTAGAATCCACACTGGATGAAAATCAAACTATTCATGTCGTTGGTACAACATAAAAAAGTTCTAACTTGGGAAAATCTAAGAAAAAGATGCATAGCTAGTCCATCTAGATGCTAGTTATGTGGTCTACAAGAAGAAATAATTGATCACCTACTCAACCTCTACACATTCACCTCTACCTTATGGAATTGGGTGGCCTCAATCTTCAGGCAAACTGATAGAGACGAAAACAACATCACTGGCACTTTGACGAATTGGAGGAAAGACTTCTCAGAAAATGAAACAATCAAAAAAGCATGAACTCTAATTCCAGATTTTCGATCTGGGATGTATGGAAAGAACACAACAATAGGATTTTCAAGAATAGAACTAGCTCAAACGAGAGCATCATAGCTCATATTTTAAGATAGCTCAAAGAAATTGTGAGCACCCTTCTGAAGCAACCCCCTGAGAACCCTCCTCGAAACCAAGATACCCATATTCTTTTGCATTTGGGTCTCCAGTTGCTTGTCCCCCAGGGAATAAGAAATATTGTAAGACATACAACAGTGGGGAAGGACTTCTGGCAACCACCCCCCAATGGCTTTTTGAAATTTAATATAGATGGAGCCTATAAGTGAAAGCCTAGGGTTGCTGGTTATGGAGGAGTCATAAGAGGTGAGCAAGGAAACATCAAAGTCATCTTCCATAGTCATTCGGGGAATGCCACTAATGATATGGCAGAATTCATGGCGTTAGAGGAAGGCCTAGAAATCTTGATTGAATACAATTTACACAATACCATCATAGAGGTAGACTCTGGATTGACAATTAATTGAGTAAAAAAGATAGGAAATGACACAGTACTAGAAAAGGTTTCAAACCACTGGTGGTTATTGCAGATCTATCAATGTATACAATCCCACTTGAGAGACCTAAGAACACTTAGATTTGTTCATGTGCATAGAACTGCCAACAAATTAGCAGATCATCTGGTGAATGAGGGTGTGCTCTGTACAAGAGATAACAAAAGCTATGTGTGGGAGTCGACACCCTCAGGGAATCTACATGAGGACTATCATAGACAGGCGATCACACACAGGGAATATTTTCAATATATGAAAGATAAGTAGTAAATAGGCCAGTGGAGACTGTAGAAAGTGAACCGCTGACAAGGAAGAAGAAAGGGGTAAACAATGAGCAAGTTGACAGGTAGACGACCATGGATGGCAACGAGCGCTAGCATCCGACGGATTTCAAGCAGATATTTGTGTGCAGGATATCTAGAATATGGACCCAAAAAACTATAGAGCAGCATTTTAGGCCACCCATCAGATCCGATTGGAAATATAGAGGGTGTGCTTGTTGCTAGCCCAAAATCAACTCTGAACCATCAGATTGGCGAGGGACAGATTGCACAGGAGTCGGGTTATAAAACTAATCAAGGGTTATTACATAAAACAGACCCAAAATTTCATAGAAAAATGTTTTGATTTCTCATTGGGTCCGATTAGCAATTAAGGAGTGGGCTTGTTGGTTGTTCTGAAATTAGTTTAGATCGTCAGATCTTCGAGGACTAGATCGCTCATTCATCGGGCTGCCAATTCACTCATTGCTGCTTTATGGGCCATAGGATATGTGAGCCATTGGTTTATGTGGGCCGTAGGTTATGTGGGCCCTCATCTTAAAGGGATGACAGGTTCTTTGTTGCGCGAGACTTGCGAAGTTTAGCGGACCCGAAAATTCCTTAGTACTTTTCATTTTATCTTTCGGGTTAGGATGGAAGGAAGCTTTTTAAGTGTGAAGATTTGAGAATGATCATTGCATTGGTGGTGTATGCATTAATCCATTTGTAGTTTTGTATGAGTCAGGTACAAAGCTTGTGTTGTTGTTCTTGGCTCCATTTTACAAAGTGTACATTATGTATTTTCTTCTTGATTAATTGAAGGCCCCACTTTTACTGGATCAAAAAAATAAGAAGGTAGACTTATTACTATCAACTTCTAACAAGTCCATAGTTGAGCGTGTCTAAGATCTAGTTATGGTTGGTATTTTTATTATCTTGGGTGCTTTTCCTAATGTCATGGTGGAAGGATTGGAATTGGAATTAATCTAAAGGATTCATGAAGTATAAGCTAGTTAATCAATATTAATGGTTCAATGGCATGCCAATACTAGGTGTAAAGTATACAAGCTTTAGTGGTTGAGCTTAAAGCACTTTACATGATTGTTTCAATTATTCTTACTTTGAAAATACTTTAATGAGATTAAGAACATTGTACTTTTTATTCCTTCCTTTTAGGTGGCCTTCTCTTGGTCAATGCTTAAAGTGTATAGGTTTCACAAAGTGAGTGATCTTTCTATTATGACAATGATGAAATTATTACTATTTTTTTTTTGTTTTGTCCCTATGCGGAGTTAGTGTGGGAAAAGTCTAAACAATATATGGTTAATTTCTCTTTGGGTTTATTACTTGGAATTCCACCCCCTTTGGTAATATATCTCCAAGCAACATAACAATATGTTAAATAAATTTCTTGTTTTTATATGGAAAAATATGAAATGAATGTGTGAATTTTATTTATTCACTTGGTATAATAAAGCTCTAACATGTGCCAACTTGTGATACTCTATTATGTGCATATCCAATAATATATGGAGTTTTGGGAGTTTATCTCATCCATAATGAGTTGGGTTCCATTAAAGATCCACTATTCTCTTGGTCAACTCATTTACACTAGTTTGGTAGTAGGTCACACCATAGAGTAAATCCTATGGTTTGAAAACAAAATGAATGCCAAAGCCAAAATTTTGAGCATCACAACATAAGCCACCTCTTGAACTAGATAATGACAAGTTCCCCAAGCTAGAATTGGTTATCTCCTTGGAGAAACCTAAGAAATCATAAGAAGAAGATGGATGTGTAATTGTGATGTTCATTAATGAACTACCATTTTTTAGATAAATCCCAAACCTAGACTATCTTGACCGCATACTATATTCAAATAATTATTATATTTGTTACTAACTCCTTAATGTCAATTTTTTTAATTTTAGGTTTCTAAATATTTCAAAATTCAAAATATTTTCTTCAAATTTATAAATAAGTTATTTAAATAATTTAGCACAAACTAAATTTTGTATCAATTGCTTTTATTATTTGATGAAAGAATATTCCCATTCACCTATGGCATGTGTAATGAGTTTTGATCTTGTAATATATATGTCACCTTGACCCAAATTCAAGTTTATTTATCAGAATGCATACTCTTAGTTGAACCAATGCAATATAACATATCATTAGGTTTATGGCAGAAAAATAATGAAATGAAGCATAAATTTTAAAATTGTGATGATAAATTCTAATAAATTATGTCCATTTATGGATGGACAGAGTCTATAATAATCGTGACATGCATTTCTCATCCTGGTTCATTGAAGGTAAGGAATTTAATTTTTCTATAGAGTTTATTTATCATAATAGGTATTTTTCATTAAATACAAGTTATCATAGTTTTGGAAAATTAAAGAAAATGATGCATGAAGTTAAAAAGTGTGATGATAAATTTTAATGAATTATGCTAAATCATGCATGGAAATTTTCTCAAAATGGTTAGTGGAAGAAATAAATTTTCTTTTTTAATAATCAATGCAGCCTATTCATCATGATATGTTTTTTTAATTAATTTCATGTAATATAATATGTCACCATTTTTTTGAAAAATTAAAGAAATCATGATATGTGCTCTTAATTGATTTCATGTAATTGCTTCTAGAAAGGTTCTACAACCCAGTGTATGAGGGAGATGTTGTCACTTAATGTTACATTAAAATTTTATATGTGTGTGTGTGTGTGTGTGTGGGCTAATATATATTCATTACTTTAGAAAAAATAATTAAATTAATTAATTAAAATAAAAGATGTGTGGGCTAATATTAACAAACTCAATTTCGAGAAATATATATATTCAATTTAGAAAGAGATATATTAGGTTATTCATTGAATAACAAATAAAATTATGTAAAGGAAGGTAAATTTCGTGGCATTTAGGTTTTATGTTGTGTGATTTATGTAATAAAAAACTCAAGTTTGAGAAAGATATATATACAATTTAAAAAGAGATAGATTAGGTTATTCATCAAATAACAAATAAAATTAGGTAAAGGAAGGTAAATTTCATGGCGTTTAGGTTTTCTTGTTGTATGATTTCTATAATAATAATAACTTGGTAACTTTCACATTTTCGTTGTGTGATTTTTGTAATAATAATAATGAGGTAAATTTATATTTGGTTGCCTTCATTGTTGTAGGAAGCTAAACTCAATATAATGGAAGGTGCCCAATAAAATTAGTAGGAGTGAGGGGAAATATTGAGTAGAATGTAATATTTAGGGTGGGGTGTGACCTGAAATATTCGGTAAAATTTAATAATATTACATTTTAATTAGTATTTATCCCCACCCCTCGCTACTATTTAATAAATATTGTATAACATATAGTATTGCAATATTATATTTTATGTAATCAATATATTTGTAACAATTAATATAGATGTGTTCCATCTATAAATTTAATTAATAAGCCAATAAAAACTTAATATTTAGAATATGACAACATTTTTAATCATGGATATTTATCATAGATATTATTAACTTCTAAGTAGGTCTTTTTACAATACCATGGCCCAATATCCAGAAGAAAAAGATAGAGAGGGAGAGGAGGGAAGAAAATTATAATACCATGGGCTACTACCATGGTTTATCAATACCATGGGACATCTAGACTTATTATTATTATGTTATGGATATAGGCTTTTAATTGATACAATACCTTGTCTTATTAATACCACATGCCCAAAAACAGTAACTTATTTAAAAATAAAAATATTTTACAAAATATTTTATTTTAATTTAATTTTATAAATTTTTGAATTAAACTAAGAGAAAAAAGGTTATAATTACTTTTGAGGTATATCTAAACCCTCAATCCTCGTGATTAATAACAATATTTTCATAGAGATAAATGGAGGTTTTAATAAATTAAAAAATGAGAATATTTTTATATACAGATATGTGAAATTTATGTAATATAAATAATATTATAATGAACTAGGATATATGCACCATAACCAAGGGTCCAATCTATGTGAGAAAGCATAGTGATTAACAATGATCGAGGAAAGATAGTGCACAATTATTTTAATTTTATTATTATTGTATTTTCTTTAACATGATTGATCCAGAATATAGATTTAATATTTTGCAACCAATTATGTTTCTTATTAATTTATATACTTTCTTAAATACAATACAATGGGATCATATTTAAGAAAGAGAGTGAGATGGAAGGGGGAATAGAGTGTGGGAGAGAGACATAGAGGTGAGAGACACAATGAGAGAGAGAAAGGAGGAGAGAGAGGAGGGGGAGAGAGGGAGGAGGAGGGATGAATTTAGGAGGGGGAGAGAGGGATGGGGAGGGATGAATTTAGGAGGGGAAAGAGAGGGAGTGACAAGGGAGATATGAAGATGGAATGAGGGAGAGAGGAGATGATGGAAGAGAGAGAGAATGAGAGGGTAAAGATAGGGAAAGAAGGGGAAGAGAGGGAGAGAGACAGGGAGACATAGATATGGAGGGGGGATAGAGGGGGAGAGAGAGAAGGAGAGAGGGAGGGAGATTGTGACAGAGTTGGAGGGTGGAGAGAGAGTGTGTGAATGATGGGGAGAGAGACGAAGGGAGGTGGGAGAGAAGGGGAGAGAGAGGAGAGAGAGAGAGGGAGAAAGAGATGGAGTTGGAAGGGGAAGAGAGAAATAGAGAGAGAAATGTGGAGAGGGAGTGGAAAGGGAGAGAGAGAGAGAGAGAGAGAGAGAGAGAGAAACAGAAATAGAGATATAGATGGGGCGGGGGAGGAAGTAGAAGAGAGAGGCAAAGAGAGGGAGGGAGGAACAGGGATAGATGTGAGATAGAGATATATATGGAGGGGGTAGAGAGAGAGAGAGAGAGAGAGAGAGAGAAGGGGAAAGGGAGAGGGAGAGATAGACGAACAAATAGATATATATGGGGACAGAGGGAGCATGGCATATGTTTAGGGGATTGAGATAGAGAGATAAGTAAGGAGAGAAGGAGGGAAGTATAAATATGGATGGCACGGTGAGAGAGGAAAGAAGAGAAAGATAGAGAAAGTTAGGTATAGACAAATAGAGTGAGACAAGGGAGAGAGGAAGGGGAAGAGAGATAAAGAGAGGGGGAGGTAGATAGACACAGAATGGAAGGTAGAGAGAGGAAAGAACCAAGATATTCATCTTTTACTAATAACATTTAAACACAGTTTGACACATAAAATAAAGAACCAAGATTTAATATTCATGACCTTCATATAATTACTGATTCGCAAGACTATCAGATTATTGATTATTCTAAGGTGTTTTTTTTGCATGGTAATGTTTCATATTTAGTAGTGTATAGACATCGGGTGTTTTTATTACCAAAGAGTAAATAAATAAAGCCTTTGATTGACTAAATAAGACCAGAGTCAGTCACCTATATAATGGATTATTTGATAGGATATAATTCATATGATATACGATATATTTGATTATTTGATATGATATGTATTCATATATGGATTATTTGGTATTGATTATATATATATGGTTGATGATGATGTAGGTATATATGTGGTTTATAATAGTATTTATTGTTCAAACATAGTTATTTCATGTGATTGTCTATGATGATGATATTGCATGTACATTTGTATTTTCGATGGACTAATGCGTCACAATTTGAGATATGGATAATTAAAGTGGAAATTGCACTCAAAGGAAGGGTAGATATCTCAAAGATGTTCACTATTTGATCATAATGCTTAGGAAGCTTGGGAAATGGGAAAAGACTTGTGAAAATGGCCTCCAACTTTAAGTTCGGCAAATGAGTAGAAACGGAATAGGATAATTCACCATTACCTAATTTTGGTCACCTGTAATTTCATCGAGCCTAAATTTTCCCTTGCATGGCAAAGAGAGAGGCTAAGAGAGAAATATTAGAATATGTTATATTAAAATGAATTATAAAGGAAGAGTGTTTCCCATTATTGAGCAACCTAACCTATTCAGAAGGAGATGGTCAATGGAACTTTATATCATCAATGCACTTGTGTTATGATAATGGGAGTTGAAAGAAACTATGTCCATCCCAAACATGTGAATTAAGGGATTCAAAGTGTACATTCAACAAAAAGAGATACTAAATCATAGTATGCCTAGGTCCTTGTACTTTTTTATTTTTCATCCAAATTGTAGGACATCACTAATGCTTTATTTTGATCACCAAATGAAGGTGGTAGTAAGATCCTTGTAGAAAAAGATGTTATTGTTACTATGATTGCAATCACAAGATATGTTGGTAGTAAGTTCCTAGCTTGAAGTTGGGTGTCACTATTGTTGTGGTTGTAATCACCATCTTTTGTTAACAAGACCCCCACACACCATAATCTTGCAAGATTTGGAGGAATTGTAAGTCAAGAGCCTCTCGATCATGCATAGGATGAACTATTGTAAGATTGATCTATTTTTTTGTAAGCACCTTTGGGTTAGATCCATTAAAGTTCTTGTTAATTATGATTCAATTACCTCATTGTGTTTGGACATTTATGAAGGTCATTGTATTTTTTAATGGACAATAGATCCTTGGTACAATTTCCCCGCCCCCTAATGATTAAATATTTGTTTATGGGATATGAATAAGATTGGTTCATGAGAGTTTTATTTATATTATGCCTTATGGGAGCTCGATTACAATTGACTAAGAGCCTTGAACTTCCACAAGCTTCACATTCAAGTATTCTATATAAGAGTATTTGATTGTGCATTGTTGGCTATCTGAATAAGATAATGTAGTGGTAAAATATCTTTGGGTCCATGGCATGCCCTTCATTTGTTACACTTGGTATAATATTATATATAGTTTTGATGATTTATATTTGGCCTACTTATGGTATATTGTCTTAGCCTATGATTCTTGTAATATGCTTCTTGCTAGTTACTAGTATTTGAGATTGTTAGTGTTAAAAAAAAATAAGGTAATACCGTGATGTTACTAGTTAATTTTATCATGTATTCATGTCTCAGATGATTTTCTAATATTTTTTCATAAAATGAATGTTGGGGATATTTAATTTATAAAACGAAAAAACTCAATAGATGTGTTCCTCAAAATGTGAGTATTATTTTGACATGTTTCTCTTTTAAGTGGGAGTGAAAACTAATCCCCTATTTTTCTATATAGAATATAATGCAATCTATTCAATATAGTTCTAGCTTGTGTGGCCACAACTAGAGTGACCTATGGAGTTAACCTCATCCATGATGAGTCTAGTCTTGAGATCCACTCTACTTTTGGTTTTGATTGTTCACACTAGTTTGGTAACAAATCACACCATAGAATAGAGCCTCTAGTTTTAATGTGCAATGAATGTTAAAACAAACATTATGAGCCTCACAATTTCTCACATCCTTTTCCACTAGAGAAATTGACCCTCCAAATCTATTTTTTTATTGTTACTTAGTTTTAATATGTATATATATTTTGACCAATAAAATATCTCATTTGATATTAGATTTTTTTCCCTCACCTATATCACCATATGATTTTTTCAATTTTGAACTTATAAAAATCACAAAAACTCATTCTCATCTAAATATTATTTTTTCCAAAAAAATTTATTACAAATCAATTTTTTTGATGAAATATATATGTATAATTATTTTAATTAAAATAAAATTGATACTTTTATTTATATATATAGATATAACTATTTACTTTAGTATATAAATCCTAGAATATTAATACTTAATTTAACTAGAAATGAATAACTAATAGATATTTTTATTTAAAGTAATATAATATATGATAATATTTCAAAAAAATTAATTAAATAATACACTCAGTTTAAAAGTCAAACCATTAGTTTTAATGAACTATATTGATTCGGGTAGGTGGCATGCATTTTTTTAACATGGTTCATATGCTTTATAATGTATGTTTCATGCAATTTTCAACATGTTTCTTCATGGAGGTGATCTCTAATAAAAGTAATAAATACTTTTCAACCTCGTTTATTGAATCAACTTATTTTTTGAAAAAAAATGAAATTAATAGTCAATTTTGTAGATGTATAGGTAAAATAAAAATTACAAACATTATTCAATCATTTTAGTAAGACTTAATAAACAAATAAAATAGGATATAATCGTTTCAAATTTTAATACAAAATTGTTAGACATATTCCATTGAAAAAATTAATTTCAAAATTTAAATTTTAAATTAATAAATGCACTTAGGAAATATTTAATGTGTATACATCATAATTATAATACAATTTGATAGTCTTTAATATTTAAAAATTTATTTTAAAGTACTTTTAATTATTTCTTAATAAATTTGGAAAAACAAAATATTTTATAAAAAATAAAATACCACAAAATATTTTAATTAGTTAATTATAGTATAAAAACATTTTGTTTATATTTTTATATATATATATATATATATATATATATATTAATATATATATTAATAAAACTAAAATATTAGTCCTAAATTGTTCATCATTGTTAAACAAATTTTTTTAAAAGATAATAATAGGTAGGAATTCATATAGTGTTTCACATTAAATTACTTAAAACTCTAAAGCATTCATTCATTAATTATTATATATATATGAATTCTTTAGAATTTTAAGTAATTTGTGTATATATATATGATAAACAAAAAAATGTTTTTTAGAAATGATGATAATATGTAGGAATTCATTTAGTATTCCACACAAATTACTTGAAACTCTAAAACATTCATTTAATACCAAAGAAAAAATTAAGCAATTTTAATGCATCTTAAAATAAGAGAAATAAATACAATGCACCATAATTCCTCTCTCTACCACTGATTAATGTTGGAAATTTGGCATTGTCTAATGGTGAGTTCCCTAGTGAAGGTATCTGCAAGTGTGTTGGCATTGATGTCAACAATCATGCTCAAAATATGTGTTGGGCAAAAACAACACCTAGAGTATGGGCACCAATTTCAACCATACTAGCTTGGATGCTTGTTGGTGCACATGTTGGTAGTGATCGACGAGGAGGAATCTCTATGATAGATACAAGATTTAAGTAGGGAATCATCATAGCAACATGCTTAGTGGAAAAGCCATAAAATGATGAACTATTGTTCTAGTGAGGACGAAATCTCATGGTAGCTTCACGCTTGATGTAGAGAATCATCACAACAAAAAGCTTATTGGAGAATCCATAAAATGGTGATTACTATCATGGACTAGATGGGAGTCCATGATAGCTACATGGTTCATGAAAAGGACCACCAATGTGGGTTTGATTTCAGCTGTTGAGGAATTCAAGGAGAAGAAGAGTGGAAAAGAGTTTTGATGCATCTCATAGGTAGTAGATGGGACCAAAGACTACATTAGACCCCTTCCATTGGAAAGATCTATAGAAGAGCTTTCCAACGATATGTGGAAGTCCAAAAATGGACTCCTCGATCAAAAGTTATGGTCTGCTAAAGTTCAAGGATTTGAACCCTTAGGCAGGAAACCATATCGAACATCACAGGTCATAGATATCAGTGATCGCATTATCGGCGCATTGCAATGACAGAGGTCGCATTATCGACGCATTGTAATGACAAAGGTCTCATTATAGGTGCATCACATTATCGATGATCTCAATGTTGGAGGTCCAATACACAAGAGTAGGCAATGTTGGAGCTCGGAGGAGATCGATAGATCACCGCATTGGAATGCCGTAGATCGACGTATCACAATATTAGAACTTTTCAAGTGAGAACCTTTTAAAAGTTGTGATAGAGTTAAAACACTGATAGCTTTAAAAGCAGTTGGGAATGCTAAAAGAGAATTAACAAAGGAATTCATCATAGAACCAAAAGTGGGTGAGCCCTTTTCTCTCTCCTCTAATAGGACACATGGTGGCATATGATTCGTCTTGATAAGGACACATGGCAACATCTCATTGCCTCTCATAAGGTATAGTGGAAGGTGACATGAGCATGACATAGCAATATCACAGGACATGTGGTAGGCATATTCGACCATATTAGCTAGCCTAGTGGGCCATATCTGGGTGACACATGTCACCACTCAGAAGTTACCACATGGAAATAATGACGTCATATCAGATGTGAGTGATTGAAGGATTGTGAAGTTCAACACTTTATAATAGTTATCTATTGGAAATTTCCCATAAGAAGAGCTTTTGATGTGTTGGCACTTGGTCAAAGAACTTATAGAACCAATGGCTCTAAGCTCCTAACAAAGGAAAAAAGGCCTCCTATAGAATGCTAAAGGAATTGGTGCATTAAGGCTAAGCCTTCGGTCACCGCACCCAGTCCTATGGTAAAAAATGTGATGAGGAGCTAAACAAAGAGGGCCAGCTTTCGTAATGTCTTTTAAGAATAAAATTCTTATAAGGAAAAGCTATATAACACTATGAAAACAATAAAAGACATATTGGGCTCTGATATAGCTGCACATATGGGCATTGAAGGTTGGATTAGTTGGTAGATGAATAGTAAATGAGTGTCGAGGAGTCGGTCGTTGGAATAAATGGCGACTGCTAAAGATATCTAAGACAAGGAAACAAGGACAACGATCCATAGAGAATCCATGCTAAAGTACTGTGAAACCATGGAGAAGCCTCTATGATAGAAGATATGTTCATGGAGAGGACTTTCCCTTGTGGACTATGCAGGTGGACTCAGAATTAATTCTGAGTATGGAGAAAATAGTCAAGTGACAACTCTCCTATTTAATGTAGTGGCAGAGACCAAGACAGATGCAAAAATAGCATGGAAGAGCCATGCCGAGGTATAGTGTGCAGTGTAAATACATGATAATGTGGTAGAATCGATTGGGGAGAAGCAAATGAACAAAACCGAGGAGCTCAAATGAGCAAGTGGGGAAAGAAATATAGTGGTTAGAGCGCCAAGTGGAAAAAGATCTGTGAGAGTGTGCACTGATGTGTAAGGCTAAGTAAGAGCCTATTTTGCAGAGAGAGGTTGAGAGTGCCTAAGCATAGGTAAGAGACCCCAAGAGCTATGCTTTATATGTAAGCTCGAAAGTTGTTTGTGTGTACTGAAAGAAAAGCGAAAGTTTCGTGTGCACTGTGTAACCAAAGTGGAAGTTTCTTGTGAAGTATTTGTAAGGCTAAAGTGCATGTGCACTATGAGAAAGGAAAAAGGTGTGTGCGATGTGTGAGCAAGGCCATAGTTTCCTATGCTATATGAGAAAGGCCAAGGGTTCCTGTGCACATAGAAAGTAGGCCAAGAGAATGTGTTGTGGAGAGAAAGAGGTCGGGAGTTGAGTGCATGCTAATGAAGAGCAGAGAATTGAGAGTTACCTAGATGGTGATGAGTGACTGTTGTTGAGAAAATCAAGGGGTTACTCCAGAATGTAGAAAAGTGAGAAAAGTGAGCAGAGAACAAAGTTGTTATCATGCACAATCACTGCCAAATTATAGAGAACATTTAATCCCACACATGAAATGGATTCCTGGAAGGGAATTTTTTTTGATTTCATATTCCAGTTTCCTACTTAGATATTCTACCATAAGGATATAAAGAAAGGGGGAGAGAGAGCACCCTTTCCTTAAATCACACATGACTTTGAAGAAACTAGAAGGATGGTCTTTGTCATTTAATCCCTCTCATCGGCCACCATAACCTCCTCCATTGTTTCCTCATCCGTCATATGATGGTGGCTCATTGAAATGATTCCCAACTTGTGTATGGTACACGACATGGTAGTTTGGATTTTTTTTCCATTGAGAGGACATTCTTGCATTGAGTGTGTTTTATCTTCACAAATGGTGCACCACTTTGGCTTAGCATTTCAAAGATTGTACTGGCAGTGGTTAGTTGTATGATTATAAACAATTTGACATATGTTGCAATATATATTAAAATGTATTCGTTGGACATGTTGATAAAAGTAATACACATATTATAAGTGTTTGTAGTATGTCCTTCGGTCTGCTAGTTAATGCACCACAAGTTTTTATTTTGGAGTGTCAACGCCAACAACGAATTTTGTAGTTGTTAAATTTTATATTCAAGTTTATTGTGAGTCGATGAGTCAATCGACTGACCCTCATCATCTATTTCAATGCATTGTGCGAGCTTAAGAGCCTCTTCACAAGTTGTAACTTTGTGCATTCTTAGCACGTCACAGATCTTTTGGAGGAGACCAACCACATACCATTGTAATAATAAGTTTTTTTTTGTAAGTTGTGGTGGTTCCATCTTCTATTATCAAAAGGAAAACATTACATAGTTAGGGTGGTCTCAACCCGCCCCGAGGGGAAACCGGGTTTATTGACCACCTATAGTTTTTCACAGCTGCCCAAAAATAAAATGTTTTTATCTTGTCTTTCCATGCCTTATACACTTTAGACTTTTCCCTATTACTTTTGACATACATCTGCAAATATATATAAACATAAACCTTATGCATGGCTAAAAACAAAAACAGGAATTAACTGTTCCTAAATTTATCAAGGACATGCCTTTCTTTACTGCTCCTCCAGATTCTCTTGCTGCTTCTTCTCTTTTTTTATCAGCACCCCGCTGGCCTCAAGCTGCTGTTGCAGGTCCTCCAGTCGCTTGTCTTGCATGAGCAGAGTGATTACGATATTCTTCAGTTCCTTCTTCAAATTCGGGATTTCGTACGACAATTCGGCCATCTCCACCGCTATCTGTTCCATGGCTTTGGCCATGAGCCTCTTCATAACCCAGTACAGGTGCAGTGACTATTTTTCAAGAGTCATTCTTCCTCTGGTGTGCCCTGGGTCAGGCAGGAGACTTATCAAATCTTCCAACTCATCCTTTGACTAGGCCTAGATGGCCTCTTCCTCCCAATGCTCGATAATTCTCTTAATTTTTGGGTTAGTTTTCTCCCTATACTCCTTCTCTGCAATCCTGACTCTGGTACCTATTGTCTGTCTGCTCTGTCTGCTCCCTTCTCCCATTTCTGTCACCGCTTCCTCTTCATGGCTTGTGCAGCACCGACGTCCTCGTCTGTTGCGTCCTGCCACCACATCCCAACCTCTCCGGCCTCCTCTTCCCCTGTGGCCTCTCCCTCGTCTGTATCTTCCCCTGCCCCCTTTTGTTCCATTCTTCGAGCTCCCTCTTGCGCCCTCCCCACTTCCCGTCACAGATTTGTTTTGACCGTTTCGCCCTATCACCTGTGCGGACTCCTCCCGGCCTTCCGACATGTCCTCCCTCTCACCTTCCGAGACCTCATACACCGGGATGCCCTGCTGCATGGTTTCCTCCATCTTCCGCTTGCCCTTCCTATCTGCTTCTTTCCATCCCTGGTCTTCGTCCGCTCCACTACTCCGCATCCGCCACTGTACTTTCTTGCTTCCCCCTGCATCCATGTCCGCTCTTCCTCTGGAATTCCTCTCTCCTTCCTCTCGGCTCGCAGGTCCCCCTGTTCTCTTATCAGTATGGCTCCACTCTGTGCAGCCTTTCCCTGCTTCTCTGCGGCTTTTCCTTCGTGGTTTACTTTGCCACCCTCTCCTCGCTATCCCTCTACTCTGCATGCCTTCCTTCTTATGCTTTTGTGCTGTTCACTGCCCCCGATCCCCGGGCCATCACTCCTCGGTCTTGTCCCTCACACCCCATCTCGTCCATCGTCCTGCCGCGCTACTCCACTAACCTTTCCACCACCCCCTCTACCTATTGCAATAATGCCTTGATATTTGTCTGTGACCACTTGCTCCTTCCACCGCCGAAATATGATTTCAGGCCTCCCCACGTCACGCAACCCGATCGGGTGATCATTTTTCTCCAATTCATGCCATTGTTGCTTCATCATGGTCTTGGTTAGTTATGGTTTTGAGACCTTCCCAGTTGTGATCCCTTTCTAAAGAGGGCCAAATTCTGTCTAGACTGCTGTTAGCTTCTTTGCTTCCCCAGTTTGCCAGGAGGTCCGCAGCCTTGTTTCCATTTCGTCGGACATGGTTGATTATTTTGTAATCAATCCTATTTCGAAGATCCGCTATATCTTTGATAATGGCCGCTGTCCTCCAACTTTTGGCCACTTTATCCCAGCTCTGCCCATCCTTTAGTTTACGTAGCATCCTTATTGTGATCTGCGAATCCCCTTCAATTTCCAGGTTCCTATAACTGTTTCTGACTGCTATTCTCAGGCCCTGATGGATCGCCCAATGTTCTGCCTCATTGTTCATCATCTCTCCTCCACACTCCACGTAGACCCACCTGTTTTTTCCCTCTCCATCACGGAAAATCCCTCCTAGGCCTGCCGGACCAGGGTTCCCTTTCGACGCTCCATCGAAGTTCAATTTTATGGAATGAATCCCTGGGTATCTGAATTGATTAGGGCTTTGGGCTTGTGGGTTACCTTTCTTTTCTTTTCTAGGCTGAATCATGCTAAATTCTAAGTTGAGTTTCGAGGCTATTCCACCTTCTGTTTGGTCCATCTTCCAGTCTTCCTCATCCCAGGTTTCTGAGAGAACAGTTTCTTTGGTTGCTTTGCTTATTTCCTCCCAAACTCTTTCTGGTCTACTGCTTTGCCCCTTGAAAATTCTTCTATTGCGTTCCTTCCATATAAACCAAATCACGAAGCCTACCATTAAATTCCATATTCATCTAACGACTTTGCTTTGGAATTGGCCCGAACCCCATTGTATAATGGTATTCCGTATATTATTAGGGTCTCTCACTGTCCTTCCAAATAGTAATCTGATCTTCTCCCACACATTTTCTGCGTAAGGGAAATTATTTAAAAGGTGTTCTTGATTTTCTATTTCACTGTTGCAGAGACTACATCTTGATGGTCCGTGGTATCCTCTTTTTAGGATTTTGTCCCAGGTTAGGATCCTTCCTCTACTGACCAGCCATGCGAAGATTGTAATTTTTGGCCACCATTTTCCTTCCCATATCTTCCTCCAGTCTACACCTCCTTCTTCCCGATTTTGCCTTGTTTCCAGGTAGTAAGCCTCTTTTACTGTAAACATCCCTTTCATTGATCTACCCCATCTTAGGATGTCCTCCCCTGTCCTTCTCTTTATCTTTCTGAGATCCATTTCTTTGAGGTAATTTTCCTCTAGCTCTGCGTTTATGTTCTCCCACCATTCTCCTAGTTTCCTCCATGTTCTCCATATGCCATTGCTCTCCTCATCTGTCCAGTAATCCCTTACATACTCCATCCCTGCCCTTTGCGCTCTCTATTGGATCTCTTGAAGGGTTTGTATTTCTGTCACTTTGCCTTTCTGCTGCCATCCGTCCTCCCAAAATTTTGCATTATTTCCTCCTCGGATCTCCCAAAATGCGTGCTGGTTAATCATATCTCTATTCTGACTCGCTAGATTCCATATGGAGGAATCTTTTGGGGTTTCTTCAATTCTTAATTTATCTGTTGTTAATTCCGGCATATTATACTTGCATTCCCATATTCTCTTCCATACATCCTTTCCTCCTTGTAGCCATCACCACCATAATTTTGCGCCTAAGACTCTGTTTAGTATTTCAGGATCTCTGACCCCCAATCCTTCCTCTTCCTTTCTTTGGATCAGATTTGTCCACGAAACTAAGGCCCATTTCCTCTGTTGGTTCGGCCCTCCCCAAACAATCTTCCCAAATATCTCCTTTAATTTTGAGCATACGCCTTTCGATGTTGCTCTGATTGACAGTGGGTATATGGGAATTGATTGAAGAACTCACTTTAGCAATACTATTCGACTAGCTATATTCAGGGATCTGAAGGACCAATTTTCCAGCCGCCTCTTGATTTTGTCAATAATTTCCTGCCAGTTTCTCATTTGGGTGGGGTGTATGTCCAACTGATTCCCTAGATATTTCGTTGGTAGTTCCCCCTGTCTGAAGCCCAGGGTTCTGGTGAGATGAGCTTTAATGGCCTCCGAAGTGTTGAAAATAAAAGTGCATGATTTTTCCTTATTAATCTCCATTCCTGAAGCTTCCATGAATAAATCCAGGGTTTCCTTGATCGCCTTGACCTCTCTGATGCTGACTTCCCCATATAACATTATGTCATCAACAAACTGTTGATGCGTTATAGCTAGATTGTTCCCCCAGGGTTTTAAGCCTCTGATCTTCTTTTTTCTGATCTCTCTTTTAATAATTCTCCCTAATCCTTTTGCTGCTACAATAAAGAGAAAGGGTGATAATGGATCACCTTGCCTTATACCCCTTGAGGCATTAAAAGTCCTTGTTGGGTTGCCATTGACCAGAATTGAGAAGATTGGGGTTGAAATCATGCTAAATATCCATTAGACCCATCTCTTTTCGAAACCATATGCTTCCAACATTGCACAGAGGTATCTCCAGCTCAGGGGGTCATAGGCCCTTGAGAGGTCTAGTTTTATCATCATTCCCCTCTACTTGTTTTGGTTTAGTGAATGTATCATCTCCTGAGTAACCACTAAACCATCCAGAATTTGTCTTCCCTCAACAAAACCCGTTTGCTCTGGGGATATGATATTCAGGAGAAGAGGTTTCAACCTTTTTGCTATCAGAGTAGCAATGATCTTATAAATAACATTGCACAGAGCTATTGGTTGAAACCCTTGAGCTTCCTCAGAATTATTACTTTTAGGAATCAGAGTTAAAAACGTTGAGTTAATACCTGGTCATATCCTTTGCTTCAGGCGAGATTCTTCGACAACTTCCAAGACTTCCTACCCTATGAAGTTCCATCCTGCTTGGTAAAATTCTACAGTGAAACCATATAGTCCCGATGCTTTTCCTGTTTTCATGTTCATGACCACCTCCTCTACCTCTTCCATCATGGCTGCACGCATTAAAGCCTTGTTCTGTTCTGTCGTTATTAATTTTGGGATCTCCTTGCATATTTGTTTTATTTCTTCTCTTCTGTCATCCTGAGTTTCGGTGAGGATCCCTTTATGGTATTCCACAAGAACTCTCTCTATTCCTTCTTGTTCAACTACCCATTCCCCTCCATTTTTGATTGAGAAGATCTGATTTCTCTGTCTGTTTTGAACCATCGCTTGATGGAAGAATTTTGTATTCCTCTCACCTTCCCGCAACCAGTTTATCCTTGACTTTTACCTCCACAAGATCTCCTCCTGTTTTCTTCTTTCTTCCATCTGGTTTATTAATCTTCCCTCTTCTTTGTTCCTTTCTTCATCCCTTCCTTCTAGGATAATTTTTTGTTGGATATCCTCCATTTCCTTTTCTAGTTTTTGTTTATCTTCCATTATGTGCCCGAATTCTTCTCTATTCCACTTTCTAAGTTTGCTTTTTATTTCCTTGAGCTTTAATTAGAATGTGCACATTTTTACTTTCCCTCTGACTTGACTCTGAGTCCACCATTCTTCTGCTTTATGGAGGAAATCCGGGTTTTTGTGCCAGAAGGCCTCAAATCGGAAAGGTTTCTTGCCTTTGATTTTCTTTATATCTATTTCTAAACAAATCAGCCAGTGGTCTGAGCCAAGGCCTGGGAGGATTTTCGCCTCTATAAAAATATCCCTGTTCAAAATTTGTTCCGATAGGAGAAACCTGTCCAACTTATATGCTATCTGGTTCTTCCCACCCCTCCTGTTATTCCAGGTGAACACGTCGTTTGTTGTTGGGGTATCCACTAGTCTTAGATTTGTTATGAGCTCATTAAAATCCTCAATACTTTGATCCTGTCTCCTTATGCCACCTCTTTTCTCTCCTAGATCGCGGATCAGATTAAAATCTCCGCCAACTATCCATAAGTTATCAGGGATTAAACGCCTTACTGCCTGTATGTTCCTAAGGAATTCTTTCCGATCCCTGGGTAAGTGAGGACCATAGACCCCAGAAATGAGGATTCTTTCCATCGTTCCTACCATCCTAAACACTCCAGATAGTATTCTGGGGAGGCTGATCCAGTTTTCAAAAATAACCTGCTCTGTATTCCATAAAATCGCTAAACCTCCAGCTGACCCATTCGCGTCCTGAGCCATTACTTCATACTTTACTCTCGACTTTTCCAAAATTCCTTGAAGCTGTTGGTGACCCATTTTTGTTTCCTGAATAATCATTATACTAGGTTTATCCTTCCTCAGTCGTTCCTTCAGATATCTATGCTTGCCCTTACTGTTGAGTCCCCTTATGTTCCAGCTTGTAATAATCATTTAAAACTTTTTTAAGGGTTGTTGAAATACCTCTGACAGAGGTATCACTCTTCCTGAATTAACTAAAGTCTCCCCTACTGCTTGAATTGTTTCATTCAATGTTTTCCTCCCTCGTTTCCTTCCTCCTTTGCCACTTCCTTCTGTTCCTATGCTTTGGGATCTTGGCGTTCCTGATTGGTCTGGTCCACTCTCTATCATGCCGCCTTTCTTCTCCTTATATTTTTGAAATGCCTCCTTGTATTGCTGTTTCTGAGATTCTGGGATGAATCTCTCATCTAAGTTCTTCCATTCTTGTAACAATTTCTTCATTATCCTTTCTTCTTCGGTCCCATTTTCCTTTCTCTTATTTTCCCCTTGCATTGGGTGTTCTTCTCCAGTTTCCTGTTTCTCTCCCATCTCGACTTCGGCTTCTTTGGTCTGGCTGGTATTTTTACGTGAGGTTTCCGATATGATTTCCATCGGGACGTTTTCAGTTAGCCCTTCTTCCTGTTTTCCTTCTTCTGTGTCCTCTTCCTCTTCTTGAAGGACCTGGAATTTGTTCTGATTTTCAACAGGAATGTTCTTTCCTTTTGGTTTCCCTCTTTGTCCCTCAGTACGCTGTTTTTGTCTCCTTGGTACTTCCTTAAAACCCCTCTCTCCTGCCTCAGGACCTTCTGTTTTTCTTCGCTCTTCTTCCATAATTCTTGTGATCTCTCCTTCTCTGTTTTGTGGGCATTCCCGGAATAGATGACCGTACTCATGGCATCTGCGGCATCTAAAGCGGATATGCTCGTAATCTATTGGCTATTGCCAAATTTCATTTTGGTATTCCACTTCTACAAATTCTGGTAGGGGTTCTGCTATATTCATATATACGTAGATCCTTGCATAGGATGTGAATTTTCCCCTTTTTGTCGTTTCTGCTACTTTGGCGAAAGCCCCTATCGAGTTTCCAATCCCTTCCAAAATCTCAGGATGCCGGAACTCCATTGGTAACCCAAACAGCCTTACCCATATGGGTGCTGCCAGTAGTTTTTCGGCTTCTAGGTTGTATCTTTCTTCCCAATGTCTCATAAATAAACCAGCATTATTCATGAAGTAAGGTCCCTCCTCAAATATTCTCTCCTTATATTTGAGGTTTGCAAAAATTACTGTAAAAAAACCCTTGGCTCCCAATTTCAGGTCCACATGTCCTTTTGGTTTCCATCTTAATTGAATCCATTTAACCAAATCCTTGTCAGAAGGCCAAAAACCTATAAACTTACATATCAAATTGTGATCTTTCATATAGCATTGGTAATCCTCCAGTTTATTGTTTGGAATAACATACCTTGGTCTTTTTTGTGCCCTTGGTAGGCATCTGCTCCCCATTCTTGCTTGCCATCGATTGCCCAAGACTGGTATGTCTGTGTCCTTGTCCGGCTATGATTTTGTCTGTCCTCCTCCACTAGTTTCTCCTGCTACCACATTTTTGAAGGAGGGGATCTCTCCCCTCCCTTGATTCCTCTCCATGGCTTCCTTCAGTCTTGGCTGGTTTTTTACTCCCCTCTGCTTAACTCTTCTTCCTGTTTAGCTCTCCGCGCAGCTGTTTAGGGCCTCCTTTCCCCTCTCTGCTCTTCGTTCCTCCCGATCTCCGCACTGTTGCTCCACCACCCCGAAAACCCTAGACCTTCTTTCCTCTTCGTTCCGTTCTACATCCGCATTACTCCCGTCTCACCTATCCATTGTAATAATAAGTTTTCATCAATAATGTATGGGATATAACTCAAGAGATATTTGATTATTTTAACGTATTCTCTCACTGCTTCATTTGGTCATTTTTTAATTTATTTTAGTTTATTTGTTGCAAAATCTTTGACATCCTAGACCTTGAAGAATGTGATAAAGTCTTTCTTGATTTCATCATTTGATTTTTGTTGCTTCTTAGTAAGATTCATGAACCATGTTAATTCTCGCTTCCTCAAGGTAGTTATGAATTGAGCCATTTTCATATTTTTGTCAGTAATATTATTTGTAGATAAAAAACTTTCACAAACAAACCAATATTTTCTTGGATCTTCATCTCCCCCATGGAGGGGAATGTGATTTAATCCCATTTTTCTTATTGAAGGTTTCGATGTTCCAAATGTATGATAACTACTTGTCTAATCATTTATGATAGGATAAATCATGGGTTTACTTCTGTCAAGAATGTTAATTTGTTCCTTATTGAATATATCTCCCAACAATGACTCATCGATCTTACACTCTTTGTCTATGTATTTGGTAAGATGACCTAGCTTGGTTTGTGACTCTTCGTTGACTGAGTTTATGTTTTCAACTTCTTCAACATATATTAATTGTGGTAGGTGGGATACAATAATTATATTATTGAGTTGGAGAATTACTTATCCAATTTATCAATTCTCACCGTTTGGTTGATTTTCATGAGAGTTTACGATTTCTCGATGATTTCTTAGGTCATCTTCATTATGTCAAGTAATAGGTATGTCACAATACTATTGTGATGCTTGATGGAGGAATTCTGTCACAATGGGACTTGGTATTGATATAGTTAGAACCCGTTAGATGGAAGGACTAGAGTCATAAATTTTTGTTGCATCTACTTTCCCTTTAGGACTTATGAGTAGACCATTTTTATCTGTTGGAGTAGGCAATGCAGTGCCTCTCAACTCATCTAAAGCATCCCATACATATTCACGCACATGCTCATGATTTTTTATTCTCATTTTCTAGTATTATTCTCTTATTTGTTCCCATCATTGTTGTTTTTTGTCCCTTGCTATGTTCTGGATATCAATTGACTACTTGTATAGAAGATTATAGTTCTACCAAGTACTTTCTTGTTTTTTTTTCCTAGAATTTGATTGTCTTCCTCCCACCTTTTTGACTCTTGACTACTTCTCCACTTTACTTCTTTCTTTTTATTTTCTTTATTTCTCATGACTCATTACCCCCCATGCCATCCTCACCTATTTTTGTTGAGTAAGGGAGTATGTGATAACCATGTTTATTTTCTTAAAAGTTAATCCAAATATTCTTTTGTGTCTTTTCACTCGGCATCTAAAAAAGTTCTCCCATTCGATTTGTTGCTTCTGTTGGTCAGTATTTATTGGGTTCTAAAATGGAGGTCGATCTTTGAAAATATGACTTGCACCCTTGTCAAGGAGTAACTTATGTAAAAGGGTGGAAATCAAGAAAAATAATTTGTAGTGCAAATCATCAAAGAATATATCTTAAATATGACTTGCACCCTTGTCGAGGAGGAACTTATGTAAAAGGGTGGAAATCAAGAAAAATAATTTGTTGTGCAAATCGTCAAAGAATATATCTTTGACATAATAGATAGAGGTTTGTTCTTCTATTTCTCTTTCTTCACAACAATAGACTCTACCCACTCATGAATATTCTTATAATTGTTATTTAAGATCTTGAATAAAAGTCTAGCATCGAATTCACTCTAAGGTTTTCTCATGAGTGACTCAATCAAGGAGTTCCTTGATTTCCATTGGGGTGTGTTCGATAATTGCTCATATGCTTCATAGAAAAGGTTGGCTTAACATTTTGATAAAGATAGATAGTTTATTTGCACATAGTTCTTTACGTAATTATTTATTTTTGTCTCCCACAATAATCGTATCTCTTCCAATGTTAACATTTATGCTTTCATGTACATTGTTATGAAACTAGCTCACAAAATGATAGAAAAGAGAGATAAACGCCTTATAATTCAGCCTCTTTGAGGGGGAAACCTTCTTTACATTACACAAATGAACAATTCTTGGATGATACAAATTACAAAACCTCCTTTCTATATATAGGAGTCTAAGGGGTCACAATATAACCAAAGCCGACCTAACAATAATAATATAAGGGCACAAAAAAATAATAATAGTGGGCTTCTATGGGGCATAATAATAACAATATGGGGACAATAAGGGCACAAAAATAACAATAAGGGATACAATGACAATAGTAATGGGGGAATCACTAGTATTATAGGGACCTAACATGCCCCTCTCCTTCAAAAAAGTGTTGTCCTCAACGCTTGAGTAGTTCTAGATGCTTCTGTATAAAATTCTTATGCTTCCATGTGGAATCTTCAACGGGTAAGTTCTTCCACTTGATGAGATACTATGAAATTGATCGATTTCATAGGTGTCGAGTTCTTGTTTCTTTTACTGCTTCAGGTTCTAATATGATTTTTCCTTCCTCATCAAGTTTTGGCCATATTGTTTGAACTGGGAGCTTGTCACATGTAACATTCTTTAAGCATGACACCTAGAAAACTGGGTGCACTCGGGATGCTGTAGGAAGCTCTAATTAGTATTCCATAGTACCTATCTTTTGCAACACCTTGTACAAACCATAATACTTTGGTGATAATTTATTATCCTTCCTATATTTCTTGAGGGACATTTGTTTATATGGTTTTAGTCGTAGGAATACCCAATCACCTACATCAAAACTTATTTCACTACGATGTTGATCTACGTGTTGTTTCATTCTATTTTGTGCCAAGGTGAGGTTATCCTTCAAACTTTGGAGAACTTGTTGTTGATGCTCAATGTGATCTTCCATTGCTTGAACCTTAGAATTTTCTCTGAAATATGATGTGATGGGTGGTGGATGATATCCATAAAGTGCCATAAATGGAGTCATTTTTGTTCCAGTATGGAAGGAAGTGTTATACCACCATTCAGCCAGAGGCAACCATTTGACCCATTATGTATGTTTATCATATACAAAGCAATGAGTATATCCTTCCAAACATTTGTTTACTATCTCTGTTTTCCCATCATATTGAGGATGATAGATGAGCTATGAGCTAACTTAGTACCAAGACAAGAAAATATTTTTTTCCAAACATTTCCAGTGAAAATGGGATATCTATTGATTACAATAATCTCTAGGTTTCCATGTAGCTTTTGAATTGTTTCCATAAATGCGGTAGAAACTGTACTCACTTTAAATGGATGAGATAATGCACAAAAGTGTGCATACTTGATAATTTCGTCAACTACCACCATGATAACACTCTTTCCTTCGTACTTGGGTAAACCTATGATAAAATCCATTAAAACCTCCTCCCAACAATGTCTTGGAATGGATAAAGGTTGTAATAGACCTAGGGTCTTAATTGTTTCTACTTTATTTTGTTGGAAAACCAAACATTCTGCCACAAACTTTTGAATATCTGATTTAAGTCCATCCCAAAAAACTTCCTTCTTAACCTTGTGGTAAGTTTTTAGAAACCCTCAGTGCCCTCCTAAGGGAGAGGTGTGCAATTCCCTAAGAATATTTTGTTTAAGATGGGAATCCTTACATAGATATAACCGATCTTTGTACCATAATGAATAATTTTTCCAACTAAATGTATCATATGTACTGGGATCTCATTGTAGCTTTTGAATGAGTGTCCACACTTCTTCATCATTCTTCCATTCATCCTTTTCTTTGTTTATCTAATCTGATTGGATAATAGAGAGTGCATCTTCCATGACATTTTTCTTCCATTTTTTATAGATGATTTTAAAGTCATAACCCAACATATTTGTGACCCATTGTTACTACTCTTCTGAAGATAATCTTTGTTCTAAAACGTATTTAAGACTATCATGATCTGTTTTTACCTTGAAGTGTCTTCCCATTAGGTAGGGTCACCATTTCTTAAGTGCATGTAGTATTGCTGTCATTTCCTTCTCATAAATAGCTTTGTGTAAATACTTTCCTTTGATTGGATGAATTTCAAAGGCAATGGATCTTTCTTATTGCATTAAAACAACACCAATTCCATTTCATAAGGCATGACATTCCATAATAAAGGTTTTTGTGAAGTTCGGTGTAGCTAAGACCAGTGCTTGGCACATTGTCCCTTTAAGATGTTCAAAGGCCTTCGTTGCTTCTCAAGTCCATGAAAATGCATCTTTCTTCAATAGTGTTGTTAGAGGTGCTACTATTCTCCCATAATTCTTAACAAACTTGCGATAATACCATGTCAACTTGACAAATCCTCTTAGATGCTTTATGGATGTTGGGATTTTCCATTCCTTAATGGTTTTAATTTTTCTAGGGTTTACCTTAACACCTTCATGAGATGCAATATGACCCAGGTATTCCATGTCTTGTACTCCAAAGAACCATTTGGAGCTTTTTTCATATAATTGTTTCTCCTCCAATAGTTTGAGCACCATGGCAACATGTTGAACATTATCCTTCCAACACTTGCTCTAGATTGGTATATCATCAAAAAATACTAACACACATTTTCTAAGTAAGGGTTTGAAAATGGAATTCATCAAACCTTGAAATGTAGAAGGTGCATTGGTAAGACCAAAAGGCATGACCAAAAATTCATAATGACCCTCATGAGTTCTAAATGCTGTTTTTGGAATGTCTTCAGTCTTCATTCTAATTTGATGATATCCTGAATGAAGCTCCAACTTGGTGAAGTAAATTGATCCATGAAATTCATCCAATAATTCATCTATGACAGGAATGGGAAATTTATCTTTAATAGTGAGCTTGTTGAGATCCCTATAATCTGGACACATGCACCATGATCCATCCTTCATATGAACCAATACTACTGGAGCAGAGAAAGAACTTTGACTAGGTTTAATTATACTAGCCTCTAGCATTTCTACAACCATATGTTTAATTTCACTTTTTTGGGCATAAGGATATCTATAAGGCCTGATGTTTGGAGGAACACTTCCTGGAATCAAATGAATAGCATGATCATGATCGTGAATAGGTGGGAGGCCTTTGGGAGTCTCAAATACATTGGAATGATTGTCCAAGGCGTTTTGGAGATCTGGAGAAATAGATGATTTCGATGTGGGAACCTCTAGTGATCATAATTGTCCAATTATGCATCATTGTTCATTTCGTTAGAGCTGATTATCTTTCCTGGTTTCCATGTGATAGCCCTTAATTCAAATTCCTTTCCTTCTGAAGAAAATTTCATGAAAAGTTCTTCAAAATTAAAAGCTATTATACCCAAGGATTGTAGCCACTGGACTCCTAGTACAACATCAACACCACCCATTCGAATGGAAAGCATTCATCTATTCAATACATATTATCCCATGGATAGCTTGATATTATGGCACTTTCCTGAGCATTTTCTGGTTCCTCCACTTACAACCATCACTTGACACTCTAGTGGTGGATATGGGAAGCAATCTTACAAGGAATAAAATTATGGGTACAACTCGAATCAATCAACGCTATTACCATTTTCTTCTTGATATGCCCTTCTATCTTGATAGTTTGAGGAGTGGTAATTCCAGCTAATGCATTACAAAATATTGTTAGATTCATTTCTTCTTTCTATAGGGTTTGTTCCTAGTGTATATCCTCTTCTTTTTATGTTTCTTGTTCCTTTTCTTCCTCCTCTTCACAATCTATGTAAAATAATTTCTTCTTAGCACACTTATGACCTTTATTGTATTTTCTATCACAACTATAACAAAGCCCTTTTGCTCTTTTTTCTTCCAATTGCTGTGGTGTCAACCTTGTAGGTTCTAGATGGCTAGGGGCAATAACATTTCCATCTTTATGATTGTGAGTCGTAGGATTCCTTGTTGCCATAATTTTTCTTTCCTTTTTTCTTTCCAACGTGAATGCCTTCTCCAATGAATCGAGTTCCCAAAGGCAAACCTCATGTTGGATATTATACTTTAAAGTCCCTATGAACACATCAATCCTATGCTCCTTTGGACTATATTTTACCCTTATATTCAATTTTGGAAGTTCTCATTGTGCTCCATCATTGAACCCTTTTGTGTGAGATTTATCAATTGGCTAAAAAATGTGATGAGTTTTGTATCCTCATAATGTGCTATCATTTCATCTGTAAAAATAGCCCAAGTGACCATTTGTTTATGAGAGCAAAGCCATCGATACCATACAAACTGATTTGGTTCCAAATATAAAGTTGCAATGCATACCTTTTGTGAGTTTTAGACATTATGGAGATTGAAAAATTGTCCATATGTAGTATCCATGTTACGGGATCCTTGCCATCAAACTTCTTCATATCGATATTTGGAACATGGTGGTTCTTTGATGCAACATTAGAGTGTACGAAATCATGATTAACGTTTATTTTGTTCTCATCATGAGTTTCCTTTACTACCCTTTTGGCATTAGTAAGCATTTCTTGTAGAAACGTTCTCAAATCTCTCTTCAAATCTTCCATCTTAGCTTCCAGACCTTTCTTTATATCATCCATCTTAGCTTCCATGCCATCCATCTTATCTTCCATGCCATGCATCTTAGCTTCCACGTCATTCATCTTAGCTTCTACACATTTATTTAAACCATCCATCTTAGCTTCCACGTCATACATCTTAGCTTCTATGTCTTTCTTTAAACCATCCATCTTAGCTTCTGTTACTTTTTGTATGCGTGAAATTTGTTGCACTTGGTCTCATAATTTTGATATATCATGTTGTATTTCTTCCTCTTCTTCATGAGTCATGCTAGATCTTTTAGGTTTCTTACTAGGTGTTTCCATTTTCTTTCTTCAAGGTATCAATTATTGATAATAATGCTTCACTATGCCCTTTCAATTCCTTCAAACTAATTTTTCAAACCAAACTTATGCAAAAATTTAAGAAAAACTACACACATTTTTTCACTTTCTAGGAGCTTGATATTGAATCCGTTGTATCTCTATAATTTTCAATCTCCAAGGTCTAAAATTGTGTCTTGTGGTAACCCTCTGAGTACTACTTCTAATCCTGCAAGTCTGACCAATATTGGATTCTCCAATGAAGAGTTATGCCAAATCTCCCACAATGACCTAATTATAGACCGTTCAGTAGAGAGAGATTGTACGAAGTGACATGTGTCACATTTTTAACCTTAGGGTCTGAGACTGATACACACATAACTATAGTCAATCCTCTTTCTATAACATCTTACGAAATTTCTATCTAATGCTCAGAAAAAAGGTTATGACAATTTTCCTGAGGTCACCTGTTTGAGATATAATTCAAGATCTTGCAAAAACCCTAACTTCCTTGGATCATATCTCCGAAAATATAGCAAGACAAGATTTGACAATCAAAATTGTTGTTTACAAATAGGAGGCTCAAGTGGGTTTTTATTTTTTCTTCTGAAACGTTTCATAAAAAAGTTATAGTGAAAATTACATGATGACCTGTTTGGAGCTGTGAAACCCTAGAATCCAAGCTTTCTTGCCAAATGTTACGAAACCAACTCATAAAACGATAGAAAAGAGAGATAAATGCCTTAGAATTTAGCCTCTTTGAGGGGGAAAACTCCTTTACATTACACAAATGAACAATTCTTGGATGATACAAATGAGAAAACCTCCTTTCTATATATAGGAGTTTAAGGGGTCACAATATAACCAAAGCCAACCTAACAATAATAAGATAAGGGCACAAAAATAACAATGGTGGGCTTCTATGGGGCACAATAATAACAATATGGGGACAATAGGGGCACAAAAATAATAATAATGGATACAATGACAATAGTAATGGGGTAACCACTAGTATTATAGGGACATAACATACTCGCAATGGAACCTATGATGTATATATGAAAAATTGCACATGGTTATCAACCGCATAGAAATCAAGAATTCACATATAAAACCACATAATAGAGAGAAAGAGAAGAGACACAAGTAGTAGAGAGCTAGTTGAAGCACTATTTATATTATGTCTCTTAATATCCAAGTAGAACTAATACATTGATACATAGACATATATTTATATTATGTCATGATAGTTACAACAGTCTAATTGTCCCACAAGAATCTTAACTAATGAGAATTTAGTTATCTTAATATTCATCTATGTTATCTTACTTGACAAGTGGTTAGTGGATTGAGTGGAATAGCCTCTCCAACTATAACCATTCATTTTTCTCTTCTACTTTTCTTAGCGTCAATTACTTAAACCAGAATAATATTCTCCACTATCTCATTTTTTTACTACAAAGCCCCATTGATTCTCAAAGATACGGAAATGGAGAAGAGGCTTTAATATGTAGTCGATATCAAAATGATATATTAAAACATATTACATAAGGAAAGGGGATGAAAATTGGAAAAATAAGCAATGATGACTTTTTTGGGTATTAAATTCAAAAAAGTGAAATTGATGTCACCACCCATTTGCTCATATTTATGGACAATGTTTATCATTTTACAAGTACCAAATTTAATAATATAGCAACATTTTTGGTAAGTGTCCTATGAATCGATTAAGACTTGGAGCTTTGTCAAGGTCAAATGACCAAATAATGTCTTGAATCTCCTTCTTAGTAACAACCGACATTAGTTCCTCATTTATTCCTTTCCAATTGTCATTGGAATATGCTATAACAACTAGTGCACATCCTTAGAGGTGCCTCCTCTTTTTTCCTCATAGAGAAATTTAAAATGATGAGGAGTGACATATTTATCCTATCACAGGAAGATAAACAAATCCCATTCACCTCAATGGTTTTTGCATTATTCTTTTATTACTCTCATCTTGTGCCTTTTTACGAAAACATTTAGTGTTCTTTTCCCCATATTTTAAAAACAAACTTCTTGTTCTTAATATGCACATTTATTCCTCTTAGCTCAAGGCTTTGTGTAGCATAAAAAAATCTTTTTTTTCTTGGTGAATGTTTAAGGTGATTAGATTATTTTCAATTTCATGGATGTTTTTTTCCAAATTGTCCTTGTACATTCTCAACACTCTATTTTTTTATTGTAACATTCATTCACCCATTTTCCAATGTTGATTTGGTATGTTTTACATTCTCCTCCCAAATATATATTAGAGAGCTTGCTATCCATTAAGACTAGGCTCTTGAATGACATCACAAAACCCTTAATTAGAGACCCACACTCGATTGAAATGAAATGGGATCAAGATTTTTCTTATATGAAGTTTCTATAATAACATAATCACTTTAATTTTGAGGAAAGAGGATGTTAGAAAATCAAATATTTTTCCCAAAAAGTAAACAAAATACCTTGAACATAGGTAAGAAATACATCATTTAATTTGTGATTATGAATAATCCATACACATGAAGAAATTATTAGTTAATTTTAAAGATGGTTCTATCCAACCTTCTATATTCCTATATTTTATAAAGAGCCACCTCAACATTCTCTCGTTCACATGATTGCTAACATATTACACATTGAAATTATGTATTTGTAACCTTTAGTTTCAAAGCCTTTTAAGTTCATATTAGAACTAGACTTTGATGTGTATGTGTTAGTATTAAGGTAAATTGTAAAAACAATCAAGTATAGGTATGGTACATATTTTTCTAAGTTGTACCTATTTAAAAAAACATTGTCTAGGAAAAGATTAATACCATATCTCAATTTGCATTGAATAGATAATTAGGTGTAATTGTGCTAGTATCAAGGAAAGACAATTAAATCATTGATTTAAACTTTAAAAAATAAATGAAACCATCTCCCTTGTAGGTTTACTCCCAAGTAAAAAGGTAAAAAAAAAAAATTAAAATTATGTGAAGCTTATCTTATGAGTGAGTCTTTTCCTAATGCACACCTTTTATTTTGCTTGCCAAAAATGAGAACAAACGAAACCAAAAAAATAAAAAACACTTATTTTAAGGTTTTTATTGTAGAAACACATAATACTTTTCGTCATCAAACAAAATCTTATTTATGACATCGACCCCACTAATAACTCCAAATATCCCTAGGCTCTCTTCTAAATTTTAGGGTTCGCAATAGTTCTGTCATGGTCCACTCTATTAAAACAACCAAGATGAAGGAAGAAATGGATATAATTCTATCAAATAAGGATGAAGAATGCAAGAAAATGAAGGAAGAAATTGTATTTCTTAAAAGGGAATTTGACTTGATGAATAAGAACTTGAAAAGTTCTGAAACCCTAGGTGACATCCTAAGTCATCAAAGGTATCCCTTCGATAAATCAGGTCTTATCTGTGCAGGTGAATCCTCAAGCAAGAATGATGCAAACCCTAATGCTTCAAATATCAACGATGTGAGGAAGCGTGAAGGAAATGTTGATGCTCCCAGTTCTAGCAAAGGGAAGAGTCATGTTGACATTGGAGTAAATCCTACTCCAAGAAGAAATGCAGATGGTGTCAAGGATGCAAGAAGCAATGGTTATCATCAAAGGGTCCCAAGGAAAAATGACTTCAGAAGTACATCAACAAAAACTTCTTCTCCGAGGTGGCAAAGTATATTTCTTGGTTATTTATATTCTTGTACAAACTTTGGGCACATGGAAAAAGATTGTAGGGCTTATAATGATCCTCGTCAATCTCAGAGAAGCAATTTCACAAGAGGAAGTCATGAATTCTTATTAATGAACAACATAAAATGCTTCAAATGTCATAACATTGGTCATATGGCACGTAATTGTAGCTTGATTTGGGCACCTACTCAAACTAGAACTATGCTAGATAAGAAAGTTACACAAGTATGGTGAAGGATGCAAATACAATTCGAAAGTCCCTTGAACTCTCAAGCCAACAACACATGTTGTTGACCTAATCTTCGCCAATCTAAGAATTTGATGGGGAGACTCTACCAAAAGGAAGATCATGCATACAGTTAGGGGAGCTTATGATGATTAACCATTATTGCAGAAGCCATCCATGAATGGACCTTATGAAATCCTTGATTATTCATACATGGATAATCATCCTTTGATAGATCATCTATCGGGAGGAACTCCATTGAAGAATATGATCCCTTTCTCATTGAGTAGACTATTGTTGAGGATCTCTTCTTTTTTATCACTAAGCAAGAAATCTTTCTAGAGCTAGAGGATTTTATGCAGACAAGGGAAGTTGGTTCATCCATGAAAAAATGCAACTTGGACCATAATGCTAGATGAAAGATCACCATGATAAGGGAAGTAATATATCTATGAAGAATTACTATTGATGAAGAAAAGAATCAGCTTGATGGGGGAGTACTTGGGCACCCTGTTTTCCATTGATGTCAAAGAGGGAGAGAATGTTGGAAGGGTAATAATATTTTCATCAATGACAAAGGTGGAGATTGTTAATAAAGGTTTTCATTGATGTCAATATGGCATTTCAATATTATTGAGATGCCTGGTTTGAGATGATTTTTTTAAATATTGAAGGGCTTCATCAATTTCTAGTTTTTCTTTTCCACTTTTTCATGTGGTATTTTTGTGAATATGAAAAAAAGAATGAGAAGACATCATTTCTTATTTTTAAAAGTGATATTTTGAACTTTGATTATATTTTAAAAGTTTGTATTGCATTAATACAATACAAAGAGTAAGAAGTCCTAATATATTTTATTTTTATTTATATATATTGAAAAAATTCACATATTTTATATATCTTACTTAGATATTTATATTAGACGGTACAAAGTTATCAAAATTCTAATTTATTTTAGTTTTATTTATATATAATATATTCATTTTTTTATATTTTATTTATTTTAGTAAATTCAATTTTATTTTTATATAACAAATAAAAAATCATTATTGTTTTATCTATTTTACATATAAAAATAATTATTGTTTTATTTGTTTTGCATTAGTAATTTGAGTTGATGCAGCTTCAAATAGAAATTGAATTGAGCTGATGTAACTTCAAATAGGAATTGAATTGAATTTATAATTAAAAGCATAAGTAAATTATCAAGTAACTCCATTTCTAATATTCATTAATACAATAAATAGTAAGAAACACGTAAAGCTTTCAATACTAGTGTTTAATCATTAATACAATAAATAAGAAACACATAAAGCTTTCAATACTAGTGTTTAATTTTTATTGTATACAGGGTGATTAAAATTTAATTACTTTAACCTTATAATTTTATGATATATTTATTTATTATTTAAAATAATATAGTTTAAAACATATATGTTTTTTGAGACAATGAATTCGGATATTTCACAATTTTCATTTTTAATTTTTAATTTGTCGACGTTTGAGTCTACACCAAGACTCATTATGAGTTCTGATGATGAGTCTTCGTCTAGACTTGAAACTTTCACAAATTAAAATTGAAAACTATGGAATCTCTAAATTCATTGCCTCAAAAACCACACCACAGAAATGCAAACCATATATGTCTTTCTATACATAACTATAATACTTTCATGAATAGAACAACTACATTAGGTAATGTGGTATAAGTGGAAGACATTATTTTCCATCATTTAGATGCCAATAAAATTTATAATTAAAGCCAATCAACATAATTTTATATATTTATTAATATTATTATTTATATTAATAACCTTAATTTCTTTCAAATATTAATAATTTCATATTAATAGTAACATTCATATTCATATTAATATTAAAATCAATATTAAATCATATGAATATTAAAATTGATGTTTATTATTAAATAATAATAATAATAATATTGTTTCTATTAGTCTAGGACATCAATAATATTAGTTTTTTTTATTTTATTTTAATAAATAATCTTACTAAGGACATTAAACCGCGCACAGCGACCGCGTCAGGTAGGTTTTGCAATCGCCTAGGAGCCACAACCGCCACCATGAGTGCGCTTGGGGGTGGGGAGCCTTCTCCCACCCTGCCAATCTCTTCAGAGGAAGCATTCCGAAGACTGCTAACGCAGAAAGGGAAGAAAATATTGATCCCAAAAGTCCTGAAATTTATCAAAAAACTGGAAGAAATTCCTAAGATCGCCCTGCCAGAAGACCAACTGATAAAAATCACCCTAGCCCTCGTTGATAGAGGGTTGCTAGGACAATTTATGTGACACTAGCCCTCTACAAAAACAACAGATGACTGGATCCAATGCAACTGGAGACCTCAGCTACAAAACAATGTGATTTGCTATGCTGTCAGAAGAGGGTATTTCATTTTCAAGTTCACCTCCAAAGAAGATCGAGATCTGGTATTCAGAAACAGTCTGTATTTCATTGAAAATTAGGGTCTATATCTTAAGAAGTGGACTCGCGACTTCGATCCCTCAGTTAATGCCCGTAAAGAGGTCACAGTCTAGGTCCAGCTTCCCAATCTTCCGATCCATTGTTGGAGCTATCACACCTTGCAGAAGATTGGAAATGGTCTAGGCCATTTCATTGACAAAGCAAATAACAAGGGCCAATATACCTGTGCAAGAATCTATGTGGAAGTCAATCTGGAAGTTGGACTGACCGAAGCGGTAAAACTTACAGTCGGAGAATCTCATCACTATAAAAAATTCGATTACGAGCAATTGAATTTCAAATGCAGAACTTGTCACGAACATGGACACTTCCAACGAAATTGTCCAAAAGCTCCAACCGGGGATAAAGTGGACGAAGAAGGATGGAAAGAGATAAAAAAGGGCAAGGCAATCCCAAAACCAACTAAGAAGAAAAATTTAGGGCCACTGGTGAAGCCCCAGCCTGAACCAAAAGCCAAAGAGGTTCCAAAATAAGGTTCTTCCTCTAGGGAAAAGATGGATGCCATTAGGATCCAAGAGGAACCAGAAGACCCATCGAACAAAGTGAAAGAAGTTGAGGCAAAGTCAAATTTTCCTCCATTAGAGGATGATGAAGGGGGAAAATAAGAAAATGAGGACCATATTAGTCTGGGCACCGATTCTGAGGGAGATTCAGAAGATGGAGTCTCTGAATCAGACAGCTCGCAAGTCACTCCTATCAAGTCGGCCAAGGGTCGAAAGTCCAAGAAGAAATAGAGAGAGGAGAAAACTTATATCGATGTACTCCAAGGCTCTCAGAAAACTCTCAAAGGAATGATGAATACCAGATCTAGGCGCAAGCATGGTCAGGCTCCAAAAGGAGCCACAACCTCCCAAGCCAGTAAATAATGAAATACGTCTCCTGGAATTGCAGAGGGTTAGGCGGCAAGTTGAAAGATGAAGCTCTGAAGGACATTGTGAGGATGTACTCGCCTGAGATCCTTCTCATCCAGGAGACAAAGCTGGAGGACCTTCTACTCCTCCATGCAAGCAAAGCATTCTGGCATAAAGGCCAAGGGAGAGTAGTCAGTGCTAAAGGTGCCTCTGGACGAATTGCCTCCTTTTGGGACAGCTCCAAATATGATTTGATTTACGAAGAATGTTTCCCCCATTAGCTTTTCACTAAGCTCCTCCACAAAGAATCTGGCCATCAAGTAAGTATGTCCAATCTATATGCTTCAGTCTTACCATCTAACAAAAAAAATTGTTGGGACTTCCTCGAGTCCTATCTTTTCTTGCACAATATAGAAAGTATTATTATTGCTGGTGATCTGAATGTTATGCTAGCTTCAGAAGAGAAAAATGGGGGCTCACTGGTCAGGGACCCAGCTAGAGAATGGGTTGAAGACCTCATTTCAGGTTGGGATTTGGAGGATATCAAGCCCACATCTAGGAAATTCACCTGGTCCAACAAAAGGATAGGCCCTGGCCACATTGTTGCTCGCTTTGACATATTTCTAGTCCAATCCTCCTTCTTGACATGTGGTCTGATGGCCACCTCTAAAATCCTACCAAACTACACCTCTGACCATAAACCCATTCTGCTTGAGCTCTCCTTGGATGGAAATCTGGGCCCCATTCCCTTTAGATTCAGTTCTCTATGGATTCATCAAGAAGGTTTCTAGGAGGTGGTCTCCGAGGCCTGGAACCGGCAAGTTCAAGGATCCCCTTTCTTTGTGTGGGAAGAAAAATTGAGGGGACTTAAAAGAGAGCTCAAGGAGTGGGCTAAAATGTTGAAAATGCCCACCGCCAAAAGAAAGGAGATGCATGACAGTTTAGCAGGCCATCAATTAACAATGGAGAATTCTGATGTAACTCAAATCCTTCTTCAAAAAGAAGTAGAGCTACAAAAACATCTCCATAAAGCAAGTAGGGATGGAGAAGAGTTCTGGAGATAGATGTCCAGAAATCTTTGGTTATAGGCCAGAGACAAAAATACAAGCTACTTCCACAAGCAAGCTAAAGCACGCAAGCACTTCAAAACAGTAAATGAATTTCATTATCAAAACACCGTGGTTAAAGATTTTGAAGGCATAAAGCGAGTAACCCACTTCTTCCTCAAAGATATTTACTCAACCTCGGAAGACCCTCCTATTGATTCTCAAGCCTATCTCATTGATCTAATTCCTCACTGTGTTCAAGATTTTGAAAATACTATGCTGACTGATCCGATCAGTATGAATGAGATTAAAAAAGCATTGGATTTCATGGAACTGGATAAAGCTCCGGGTACTGATGGGTTCACAGCAAGGTTCTACCTGACTTGCTGGCCTACAATTAAAAAAAATCTTCTGAGAATGGTTGGGAAATATTAGACATGTACCGAGATTAGAGGCAGTAACAACTCGACCTTCCTTGCCTTGATTCCAAAAGATAAAGGTGCCACCGACTTCAGCATATACTGGCCCATCTCTCTGTGTAATACAAGTTATAAACTGGTCACAAAAATAATAGCCAACTGTCTTAAGAAAATTCTGCCAGTCATCATCCCTCAAAACCAAGGAGGATTCGTCAAAGGGAGAAATATTCTTGACAATATTGTGTTGGTGCAAGAAGCAATTCACTCAAGTTGTCATCGAAAAGAGAAAGGCATGGTGATTAAGCTAGATTTGACAAATGCATTTGATAGGGTGAGACATGATTTCCTGTTTTCTGTGATGGAGAAATTTGACTTCTCAAAAGCTCTGATAACATGGGTGAAAGCTTGCATTGCCTCCCCTTGGATAGCGCCTTTGGTTAATGGTCGTCCAACAGAATTCTTCGAGGCCTCGAGGGGATAAGACAAGGTTGTCCTTTGTCCCCGCTTCTTTATGCCATTCAAGCTTCGGTGCTCAGCTTCCAGCTATACTATTGTTAACAGATCCAAACTCTATTAGGCCTAAGGATGGCTCACAAGGTTAAAGACATAAATCATGCCCAGTTTGCTGATGATACATTATTGCTTGGAGGAGCTAGAATAAATTCTTCTAGGATCTTCAAGAAGGAGCTGGACATTTATAGGGAGGTTTCGGGTAGTAAGATCAACTATCTAAAAAGCATGACCTATGGCTGGAATTGCTTGATCAAGGAATTGACAAACATAGCAAGGCTGTTAGAAATGGAAGGAACCCTGACCTGGGAGTCATTTAAGTATCTTGGGATCACAATCCTCAAATCAAATCCTAAGGTAGCTCATTGGATGCCCCTGCTAGAAAATCTAATACTCAAAATACAAGCTTGGGGAGCCTTATGGTTGAATAATGATCGGAAGGTAATCCTAATGAAATTTGTTCTCATAAGTCTACCGTTATATCAGAACTCCATTCTACTAGCCCCTAAAACCTTTATTAGTAAAGTGGATGGTCTCCTGAGAAGATTTCCGTGGGAGGGAGGGAAAAATAATGAAAGAAGGATCCATTTAGTAAACTGGGACACTCTTAAGAAGCCATTATTGGAAGGAGGTCTCCAAATGCAGGATCTAGCAGCCCAAAATCTTGCTCTGGGCTCGAAGCTCCTTTGGAACATTGTTTCTGGGAATCCTAGTTGGAGCAAGAGAGTTATGTGGAAAAAATATTTTCATGGGCACCACTTGAGGTGTTAGGACCAGCCTCCAAGAATAACCAAAGGATCACTGATATTCAAACTTTGTCTCATAGCTATGAAACATTTCAATCACAAGCTATACTGGATCCCACGTAATGGGAAAAAAATAAGAATCTGGGAAGATTCGATCCTTGGAGATCAGCCCCTGAATCAGATGGAAGAACTTGTAAAAATCAGAGTTTGGCTTCAAGCCAACAATCTGGAAACCTAAAAATTCAAATTTAAGCAATCTCAAATTATCATATATTCAATCATATATCAAAGGTTTCTACTTCAACTAAGGTTTAAGTTCAAAACCCTAGAATTCCAATTTGACAATATCAACAATCTTACACAAATCTCAAATCATCATATTTCAAAGATTTTACTTTGACTAAGGATTAAGTAAAATGTCAATAATATTTAAGCATGGGTAACCTTACATTAAAGGCATAAATATGACACTCACTGAAGGGTGTATGACTATGACCAGAACACACACCATTAACATTGTTGACAAATTTGACCATGAGAAGATGGACATCTCTTCCAAGGTAGGATCCTTTGAAGGAACAAAAACCAAGTTGGAAGAGTTGTAGTAGTGTTTATAGCATGCCCTAACTAGAGGTCTGAAATCTGAGATAAGGACACATAACCAAGTTGCAAGAGTAGTAAAGAACAAGTTATGTTATTCTCCTTTTAGTGAGGGTTTGCAAGTGAATAGATGATCCAAGATTGGATATATTGGTGGTGCATATTGTGGTTGTTGGAGGGTAGAAATTAGGTGTTTGTTGTATTCCTTTATTAGAGATCTGAATAGGACATTTGGCCAAAGTCTAAATGGTTAGTTATGGGAAAAAGAAGGAGGATTCTCACAATTAGGAAGGAACTAGACTTGTTGATGAATTCTCCCTATTTGAGAGGGAGTGAGCTTGGGTTTCTCCTCTCACCTTTAGAGAGAGTAAGGTTGGACATTGGTTCCCATAAGTGTGTCATGTACTAGGCCAAGAGAGAGGGAGTAAGGTTGGATATTGGTTCTCCCTGTGTCATGTACTAGGCCAAGACTTACACTCGTAAGTCTACTGTATGAATCACAAATAGGGAGAATGGATTGAATAAGCATGGTTATGGTTGGGTTAGGTAATAAGGACTAATATCCTAATTCAAGCACATGGACATAGATAAGGAGAATAGTGGATTGGATGAACATCTTTAACATGCATTATTGAGTCATGTAGTGTGGTGGATTAGGATGGAGATTAGAAGTCAAGTACATGGGCTTGGATGAAGAATGGTCCAGTAGAAAGACATGTACTTGAGGGAAATGGTTAGATGGAGGTAATGTGGCATCCCATAGAATGCCTCCCATCATTGTGCTCCCAACTTGTGGAGAGATAGAGTGTACATGTCAATGCCTTGGTAACGTTACAATGTTGGCTATGATGAGTGATGCTTATCAATCTAGATCTCCTCCTATGAGAATATGTCAATTCGAAGTATCCTTTTACTAGTTGTGGAGGGAGTGTTAAAAAATACAACTAAGCTCAACCTCTATAATGGCCATTGTACCTATATCACTGTACATCTTATGTAAAATGAAAAAGAGGAAAAATAATTTGTATTATTATTATTATGTTATATAATCATGCTCTACATGCTTCTAAGTTTTCTTGAGTCAAAGAGTCAAAGTCTCACTTGGACCTATTTTAAAGAAAAACGCAATAACAAATTTAAATATGTATTTTGGGTAAAATCTCCTTCTAGAAGTCAAGTGGGCCATGCATGTCATGTAGGCTCTATCCGAATGAGCATGACTATTTGCATGAGCCTTGACAAGTATAAATAGAAGAAAGATGGAGCTCATTTTGGACACACAATCTGAAGCATCTAATATGAAATTTCATAGATAAAAGAGGAAGGCTAGAGGGATGGTTTGACTTGGCTTGTAGAGGGTAGAAGGCTCATGGATGTCTCATTTGGCCTCATTCTATAAGAATAGAACTTTATGGGTTTTCCCCTTTGAGGGGTTTTACCTAGACTTAGAGCATATATCCTATGTTCTGTGTGTTTTTGTGATCTTCATATTTCTATGTTTGATCATTACTTGATGAAAGAAGAAAAATATAATAAAATAGTCCCCACTAATTAAAAAATAATTATTAAAAAAAAGAAATTGAATTTACCTTACAAAACTCCCATTTTTCCAACCTAACTTACTCATAATAAATCTTTTCAATTATGAATTATTGAGTTAAAATATTCTTGATGAGTTTTGTCCATCTAGAAATACCCAAATATGGTTTTCTTTATATTGTCTTAATTCAAGGGATTGACACATGAAACCTTTCTTCATTTGCTTACTACCAAACCTAATACCATGGTTTTAGTCTTTTAATTAGTATGATAAATCATGTATAATTTGAATGATGTAATCTATGGGACCTTAGTCGAGTCACATGGGTTGGGATAAATCGAACACAACGAACAGCCACTACCGATAAGATGTTTTCTTTTTGCGATAAAAATATATAAAAGAAGACCATAAAAGGAATAGGCTATAAAAAAAGAATCCGCGATGTCACCATGACATGATCCAACTTCTACTAATAAAGATAAAAAATTGTGATATGGACACTGTTGCACGCAAATGTTGTTTAAAAACATCTTGTCATCGACCAACAATGTATCATGGACCAACACAGTTTGACACATAAAATAAAGAACCAAGATTTGATATTCATGACCTTCATATAAATATTGATTCGGAAGACTGTCAAGATTAATGATTATTTTAAGGTGTTTTTATTTTTTTTGCAGGTAATGTTTTAATATTTAATATCGTGTATAGAGATCAGATATCTTTATATATATAATATATGTTTTATTATTATTTATTTTTGTTTTGGGAAATATTTTTTTAAACATGATTCATGATTTATAATATAAGTATATAATGGATTATTTCATATGATGTATATTGGTAGTGGGTAGTTTTTGTTGTTGTTATGGTTTATGATATTATATTGGATGATTCATCACAATGTATGCATGTAGTTTATAATAAGAGCTATAGTTTACATTAGGTTAGGTTAATGAGTTACTTCATGTTATGGATTATGATGATGATATTGTATGTATATTGGTATTTTGGATGGACTAATCAATCACAACTTGAAATATTAATAATTGAAGTGGAAATTGCACTCAAAGGAAGGGTAGATATAACAAAGATATTGATTATTAGATCATAATTCCTAGGAAGTTTGGGAAATGGGAAAAGCCTTGTGAAAACGACTTGTAACTTTAACATGGGTAAATGAGTAGAAGGGGAGAAGGTTAATTCATCTTTACCTAGTTTTAGTCACTTGTCATTTCATCCTCAAGCCAAAATTTTTCCTTGCATGACAAACTTAGAGGCTAAGAGAGAAATCTTAGGGAAGCTGTTATATTAAGATGAATTATAAAGGAAGAGTGTTCCACATTATTTAGAAAGCAAACCTATTCATGAGGAGATGCTCTATGGAACTTAATATCATCAATGCACTTGAGTTATGATAATGGGAGTTGAAAAAAACTATTTCTATGCCAAACATTTAAATAGAATAATATTAATTTGAAATTTGTACAAAAATACTTGCACAAGAAAAAATGTTAGTGAACATGTGTGAGAGCTAGAGTGTTTTTTTTGTAGTGTAGCAAAAACAAATTCTTTTGTGCTCAAGACTTCTCTAGTCAATTGACTAAAAAATTAGGTATATGTTTATGGTTGTGTAGAAAGTCCATTGTGTGAAGCAATCACAAAATTTACAAACAATGTTGGTCCCCACCATTATGATATTAGCTCGATCTAGGAAGAGGTGTGGATAATATTGCTAATTTGTGTGAGTAATGTTGGTAATATGTATTTTTACTTCACATACACAAAAAGTTTCCTTCGTGTGAGAGCGCACAGAGTGAGTGTAGAGGAGTTGATTGTGCCCGAGGGTAAAGAAATGTATGGGTAATATTTGAATCATATTCGTTGTAAGGTCTGCACAATGACAACTCTGCGCAAGGAAGCTCTGCATCATGATCCCTATTGAATAAAGTTCTTATGCACCCTTGTTCTCATGCACATACCCCATCCTCGACATCCTAAAATATCTGCACAAAGACATGTAATAATATTAATTCAAAATTTGTAGAAAACTCTCCAAATAATCATAAATATAAGTGAACACTTCTTAGAGATAAATTGATTTTTTCACACTATAGTAGAATCAAGTTCTTTTGTGCTCAAGACTTTGCCAAACAATTGATTAAAAAATTACGCATATATGTAGGTTTGTGTAGGAAGTCCATCATACAAAGGAAAATTTCAAGGTTTCATTGCATAGAGGAAAATTTCAAGGTTTCATGCTACACATCTTCATATTTTATACAATGAAAAACCTTGTGCGCAATTCATACATGATCACACTTAAAACAAATGTAATCGGTTAAATGTTAGAATTTTCTTAGCACAAATTTCTTCCAACACTGAAATCTCTTTGCATAAGTGTACCGCAATGTTTCACGCTTATGCATACGTATTATTTCTAATCTTTTAGTATTAAATAATCCATATGTTTGTGTTGCGACATTTTTTTGTAGTTATAATCCATGTATCCATATTCTGAATATTATTATGTCTACCTCTATTCGCAATATACGATAATATTGGTAACATTTTAAGAATAAATAATGTAAATGTTTGTAAATGTTGTGCAGAGTGAAAACAAAAGTTTATTACAATGAAAGCTCTCTGCACAATGACCCCTACTGAATAAATTTCTTATGCACCCACATTCTCCTACAGATACCATGCCGTGTACACAGCAAAAGCTCTGCACAATAAAACATAAGAATATTAATTAGAAAAATCTTCGCATAATAAAAAATGTTAGTGAATACTTCTTAGGGACACAATGATTTTTTTGTAGTACAGAAGAACCAAGTTCTTTTGTGCTCAATATTTTTCCAATGAATTGATTAAAAAATTAGGCATATGTGCACAGTTGTTGAGGAAGTCCATTTTGCAGAGGAAGCTTTCAAGGTTTTATTGTGCAGAGGAAGCTTCCAAGGTTTCATGGTGTGATCTTTGTATTTCACACAATGACAAACCTTGTACGAAATTAATACATGCTCACACTTAGAATCAAATTTTTTAATCACAAAATCTACAAACAATATTGGTCCCCACCACTATGTTATTAGTTGGATCTAGGAATAAGTGCCAATGTATTGCAAATTTGTGCCAGTAATCTTGTTAATATGTATTTATACTTTAGTAATAGAAAAAGTTCTCTTCGTGCAAGAGTGCAGAGAATTTAATTGCGTGGGAGTGCAAAAATGTGTTGGTAATATTTTGTTAGTATTCACTCTAAACTCTACATAGTGATTCTTGTTAAATTAAATTCTTATGCACCCTTGTTCTTTGGCACACACCTTGTCCTCTACACAACAAAATCTGTGCACAATGAAACATAATAATATTAATTTGAAATCTGTAGAAAAATCTCCACAGAAGAACAAATGTTAGTGAACACTTCTCACAAAGAGAGTGATTCATCGTAGTGTAGTAGAACCAAGTTCTTTTATGCTAAAGACTTTTCCAACCAATTGATTGAAAAATTAGCCATATGTGCAGGGTTGTGCACGAAGTCCATTGTGTGGAGAAAGCTTTCAAATGTTTATTGTGCTAGGAAGCTTCAATATTTCATGGTGTAGGTATTCGTATTTCGTACAATGGAAAACATTGCCCCAATTCATCTATGCTCACACTTATAAACAATTTTTTTAATTGCAAAATTTACAGACAATGTTGGTCCCCATGACTATGTTATTAGTTTGATCTAGGAAGAAGTGTGGATCATATTGTGAATATTGCTATGTCGATTTCTATTTGAAATAACACCAAGGTAAACAGTGGACCAAGACAATATTATAGTAATATCTAAATAATAAATAATTCGTATCTCCATATTCCAAATATCGGTTGATTAATTAGTGACAAAGACAAATGCTTAAAATCAAGCAAAATTAGATTGATCATGTATTTACATTGTTGGAGTGACTTTGCAAGGAAAGAGTCAAGGATTAGAGCCATATTTTTCTAATTTTATTAGGCGAATGGAACTCATATTATATTAAATTTATTTTCACAAGCATTTGTTAATAACTGTACAAAATTGAAGTTATATAGAGCTATGAATAGAATTTATTATTAAATAAATTTGATTTGGTTATGAAGTTAATTTAACTTAGTTTATATTTATTATTTTTAGGTTTATAGTTTTTTAAGCTGGTGATTTATTTTGTGGAGCTTTCACTATGTGGAAAACTATTCCTCTGTATGATGAACCTGTTCATTGTAAGCTATACACAAGTATTACTTTCGAATAAAATTCTTATGCACCCTACTTCCTCGAGACGTACCATGTCATCCACATACTAAAGGCTCTTCACAATGGAACATAATAATATTATTCGAAATTTCTAGAAAATTCTCCATATAAGCATAAATGTCAGTGAAAACCTCTTAGAGACACCGTCATATTTTCATAGTGTAGAAAAACCAACTACTTTTGTGCTCAAGAGTTTTCCAATCAATTGATTAAAAAATTAAGCATATCTATGGTGGTGTGTAGAAAGTCCATTGTGTGGAGGAAGCTTTCAAGGTTTCATTGTGCAGAAGAATATTTGAAAGTTTCATGGTGTAGACCTCTATATTCTGCACAATGAAAAACCTTTCACACAGTTTATACATGCTCACACTCATAAACACATTTTTTTCATCATAAAATTTACAAAAATATACTTAGGTTCATGTAGATACCTATAAAAATGGTTGCTCCTCACCACCCTAGTATTAAGTGGATTTACGAAGAGGTGTGGACTATAATTCTAATATCTATCTGGCTTTACGAAGAGGTGTGGAATGTAATTCTAATATCTATCTGTCTATTATTAATTGGAATATTGTTGTGGTAAGTGATGGGAGTGTGAAAGAAGTCCATCATGCCTAGAATGCATTTAAGCATTCATTATGCAAATATTCACACTTTTCACTAAAGGAAACTTTAATTCATTTATTAAAAATTTTAAATAACACAAACAATGAAGCTAAATAATAGATTAGAAGTTGTAATGTCACAATCAATTCTTAACTCAGGCACCATATGATTTGATCACTAAAACTTTCAGCAATCAGTTGAGTGGAGGAAGCATCAAATATTTCATTGTGTGGATACCCTTGCTACATTTTGGAAGGTTTTTTTGGTGCATTTTTAAGTTTAAATTGCTCAAAATTTGGCAAGATTTCTTTTTTAATCATGAATTTGGGTTGAAATTTCTACCCAAACTCACTGTCACAAATATTTTTGAAATAGCTAAATCTATATATAATTAAAAAGTTAACTTTAAACAACAAAAAATAAGATATGGCTAAAAAACACTTCATTAGATTCTTGACAAAAATTTCAAAATGTACTGTGTTTATAGAAAGCCAAAAGTAAGCATGAATTACTTATGATTATGGAAATTAGTTTTGAAACTGCCAACAATAACTGTAAACAATGGAAAACAAATATTATGTATAGACATACACAACTACATCTATCACAAATTGATATTGTAGCTGAGTTGGCGTCTATCACTAAATCACTCATTTTATTTTGATATTGGAGTATGAAAAACGTTGAACCAAACTTGATTTACCAACAATCTGATACACATTCTAGTTGGTTGCCTACACATTTTCCCATGATTTATGGCAAAGGATTTCCTCTACTAATGTTATCAATCATGACTTAATAGATCAATGTTACTTGATATTACCACTATTTTGCTTGTCCATTACTGGATTCACATCTAATTTATAGATTTATTAAAACTTTTAACACTTTCAATAAATAGTATATTGAATTGAATGTTAAGAGTATGTGATAAAGTAAGTCTCGAAAATAGAAAACTATTTCATTATTTTATTTTTCTAATTGCTATTGGTCTAATATTACCAATATATGTACATTATATTCTTGAAATTTATGAAATAAAATAAATATGAATGCATTGTAATCATGTGCATTGTTATACAAACATTTAATACAATGTACAAAATATCATGTACAAATATGATCACTTAGCTCTAACACAAAATTATTCCATGGTTATGGTAATGTTCTATACGTTGGGTTGGTTATCTCTAACTAATATTTGGATAAATAACAACAAGCAAAGCTGCAAAAAGTTTTAAATCGATGAACCAAAAAAATGCCAAAACAGATTACATTTAATCTTGAAATAAAAGCCCCTAAGCAATTCTTTCATTGACATTAAAGTGTATCAATATACATTGGCATCGAGTGTAAGATCAAGAAATGTATGTAAAGTTGTGAAATGCAGGGCATAAAATTTCCTCCCATACATAATCCCGTGTGCCCAATAAAAGCTCCACACCAAGTAACATTATAATATTAATTGGAACTTTTTAGCCCCGTGTCTTGGCCCAACCACATATACCAAAATGTAAATTTGTTTAACCATTATTCGTTAACATAAAAGTGTCGGTTAACCATTATTCGTTAACACTTTTACCAAAATGTAAATTTGTTTAACCATTATTCGTTAACATAAAAGTGTCGGTTAACCATTATTCGTTAACATAAAAGTGTTGTACAAAATAAATGTGGGAATAGATTAACATCTATGAAACATGCAAAAATTACTCATATTCACAATATTTTTTCTTTCCGGAAAATAGATGTATATCGAGAAAGTATGAAAATTGAAATTAATATGAGGATGGAAAATATTTTGTCGCTAGTGTGGAGATTTATAAGTTCACACAACCAAAATGGCTTTACACTTTGCATTCCCCACTTTTTTCTCACCCTTTATGTTTCTATTGTATTATTCTCCTTTCTTATTTCTGTATCTACTTATTATGGTGATTTATGTGTAACTAAGAATGCTTTTTAACTGAAGTAAATTGTGGATAATATGTAGGTGTACACAATGAAAACTTGAAAGCTCCATTCGCACTCTCACACAAGACTGGTTATTTATAATTAATAGATTGTGTAGAGTGTAGCAGTTCTTACAACGAACTATTGAGAGCTTTTTCTGCACAATGGATTTCCTGTACTGTGATTTCCTGTACAGTCCCGCAGATGTGAATTTGTTTTATTTTGAAAATGATATTTCTACATTTGATATCTTTATTCCTATGTGGTTTTATCGTTCCATCTATGCGCGGTGCATTGATTGAATATGTACATAGGTGTGTATTAGGTGAATTGAATTTACTTTTAATCAGAAGATAGGCCTCAAATCATTTAAAACATCTATAATACTAGTAATGATTTCCCATTTAAGACACGTTTGAAATTGATATGAACATATTATTTTATGAATATCTTAAAACTAATTCTATTTTGGTTAATTAAATATATTCTACCGATACGATGTTAGTATTGGAAAGACAGATCGGGAGAAGCACATAACCATGCATAAGGAAATTTGAGATATTTTTTTAACAAGTTCCAATGCGGAGAAGTAATAACGTCTTTTCATTATGAATCTAACAGAGTAATCGATGAATAATTTTTTAGTTATACTATTGCCAATTAATGTAGGCTACAATGACAATTTTCTTTGTTGATATTTTCAAGCAATCTAATAATGGTAAAGTTATTTTTTCTTGCGTTGTGAAGAAATATTAACATTACCTTTTATTTTTTGGTGGAAGAATTTAACTATGGTTGAATAGTTTCTTTGTTTTATTGAATCATTGAAATTGGGTTTAATTTTATAATTTCAATTGTGCGAATGTAAGAAAGTGCTCAATAGTGATTTCTCTGCATTGCCCAAAAATCATCTTCCTTCGTACCAAATACTAAGCACTCTGTATTTTTTCTCTGAACACATGCGAAAGTGCATCGATTTGTTCGGATGCGGGGAGTAAATGTGGGAAGTTCAAAGCCATATACACTACTCAATCTTATTTACCAATTCTGATGTTGTGTATTGCGGTGGTTTTTAACATAATTTAATATTTTTGTTTATAACCTATTATATCTCACAATCATTATAATGATCGCAGGAAACATACAAATTGTTGGAAGAATTCTTTGCATTCCCACAAAGTCATCTTATTTTGCACCAAATGTTATGCATTTTGGGTCTATCCATGGAGTTGGGTTACACTTTTTGGCAAAGAGAAGGTGCTTTTTGGTTAAAAATGGGAACTCGATTAAGCCAATTTAAGTGCTTCATCGAGTTTCTTGAGGGGCTAAGAGATAGCTCGATCTACTATTAAAACAAACCCTTCATCAAGATCCTCTGTTACTCACTTAAAACGAAATGTTGATTGAGCCACTAAGGTGGTTAATCCAAGACTCAATTGAGTTTATAGCTCAATCAAGCCTCTTATTAACCATGTTAATGGCTCGATGGAGGGTTTCTTAAACCCTTGGTCGATTTATTTTAAATTCTATCTCAAGTTCTCAATGCTCTGTGTTCAATTGAACCGATGAGTTCCTAAAAAACATAATTTTCATACCCCTTCTATAGATTTCTCTACAACATCTTTTTTTTACCCTAGCAACTCAAGGAAGAATTTGACCTTAAGTGTGGGAGTTGATCATCTTGGGTTTGTGAAAGAATCCTCTATCCAATGGTATATGAGTTGGCATTTTTGAATTCTTATGATATTTTTCATATAATTTCTTTTAAGCATACTCCCTAATGTTTTTTGAGACAATTTCAAAGGGGCTAAATAAAAACTAAATAACATAAAATATACACAACTAAAAAATTTCAAAAAATACCAGTATCTTTGTTTAGAAGTCCTTCTGAAAAGGATATTATTGATTTTTTAATTTGTTTAAATAGTTGAAAAAAATATTACATGAACACATGTGTGTAAAAAATGAAATTGAAATATTCCTTAGCCAACTTGGAAAAATAATAAAAAATATAATTCTGCATAAACTTTTTTTTTAATATGCATAACTTAGTTCTCTCTATGTAGATCATGTTCATATATATACATTTTAAAAATTACACATTTTAGACCCATTTATGCTATGTGAGCACACACATCCCTCTTAACTCCACTAGAAATTGAAATAGAAATTGAATTTATAAATTAAAAGCATATGTAAAATTATCATGTAACTCCACTTCTAATATTCATTAATACAATAAATAGTAAGAAACACCTAAAGTTTTCAACACTATTGTCTATTTTTTATTGTATACAACGTGATTAAAATTTAACTAGGTTGAGCCTATAATTTTATCATATGTTTATTTATTACTTAAAATAATATATTTTAAACATATATGTCTTTCTATACATAATTAGAGTACATTTATGAGTAGCACAACTACATTAGGTAATGTGGTTGATATGTGATTACATTATTTTCCATCATTTATATGCCAATGAAATTTATAATTAAAGCGAATCAACATAATTTTATATATTTATTAATATTATTATTTATGTTAAAAAACTTAATTTCATTAAAATATTAATAATTTCATATTAATATTAACATTCATATTCATAATAATATTAAAATCAACCCCGGATGCGGGTGACACCATCACTCTTAATGCACATCATGCAGCAAATTAAAGCATGGTACTGCGAGTTGCAGAGCAGCGTGGCTTCCCATGACTTCACCTTGTGCGAGTGGGAGGAAGGTTTTAAGGCTCGACCGAGTAGCAAATTTGCATTAATGGCTCGCTTTGTTCGACGCAACATTCCCACTATTATAATCATGTTGATCCTCAGTGTTTTCATCATGCCTTATGCTCAGTCTCTCGGCAACGGAACCTGGTTAGCGGAGGTAGATAGTGACAGCCTAATTCTAGTTCACTGCCGCGAGCCCCAAGCCAACCTTTCCAAGGTCTCTGGTGTATATAATCGCTCTGCGCCCTACCACCTGTCTGTCATTATGGTTCGTTTGGGCAAAAGACATCGTTTTGGGAAGTGTCGTGACAATGGCTTGCATTCCTCAGCCGATCATTCAGTGGAACCTGCGCTAGAGCCCAACAATCCTCCCCCCATCCACGAGGTTGTGCCACCTTTGAACTCAGGGCGCAAGCCAACTCCGAACAGTGCCTTCCAAACCATGCACTTTAAATTTCAAAGTAATTTGAACAAGCCTCTTATTACTGCTCACATCACCATTATTCTTTCGGAAGAGGATAATCAGGTCTCCCCTCCAGCTTGCATTGCTCTTGATCCTTCCCAAAGTAGTGAGCACTCCATGGACAAAGATAGCCCCGGAGAATTGGAAAAGTGAGAAGTCTGGTCATAAGGATTTCCTTAAAAATACTCCTCCCCTTGAAGATACAGGACCTGCTGTTGATGTAGGAACTCAAGGTAAAGCAAGACATTCCATGGCTATCCCTGTCAGTGATTTGGACAGCAATGAGAGCCTGAGGACTGGCGATGCAGGTCTAGTTGAGGAGAAGAATCATGGCAAAGCTAAGGAAGGGTAGCGCCACCTCGGATTGCCTCTTTCTTTTTGTTTCAGCTACTGTTCAGATAATCACCTAGAGGCATTCTAGCTCCAAGTCAGGTTTCCAGTTAGGGAATTGATGATACAGTTAATGCTGGTTTGCATTGATTTTGTGTTTCTGTGGCTCAGTTCTCCTTCTGAGCTAAACATGTCACTCTCAGTGTCTTTTATCTGGTTTCTTTCTCTTCGTAACTGGTCTCCCCAGCTTCTATTTGTAAAGGGGCAGTTCTGTTGTTTTGAGCGCTCTCAAACTATGTTTTCTAAGGCCTCGACTCTATGTAAAAATATTTTTCCTTACAGTTAATAGAATTTAGTATTTGCAGAGAAAAAAAATATTAATATTTAATCATATTAATATTAAAATTGTATGTATTATTACATAATAATGATAAAATAATAATATATTGTGCTATTAGTTTAAGAACTTTAATAATATCAGTTCTTTATTTATTTAATAAATAAACTTACTAATATTTATTTGTTAATATTTATTAATATTGCATTACTCTAGTAAATAATATATTTTTAATATTAATTTGAATGTTATTATTATATAATTATATTATTAATGATATTATATAAGAATGACGATATTTAATTATGACCTTAATTATATTATAAAATTTTATAGAGTCGTTAATAGATAAACACAATATGTGCTCCACCTCAAAGTATATCACTTCCTCCCATCTACTCTTGTAGCGGATAGGGTTAGGCATTAAATCTCTCCTAGCTTTAGGTTTATGTTCATCCATCTTCCTAGGTTTTTGGATACTCCATGTACTTTACAATGGAGCTCTTAGTTAACCTAAAAACAAATTTAAGTATCTTCACATTATCAAAGAATAAATAAATAAATTTTACCATATTGTCCACACCATTAAGGTGATATTGATTTCAAAATATATGGAGATCTCATATTTTCATTAAGGCTTCATGTACAACATTATAAAAGCATAATCTATACGAAATACCAATGTCACTTATAAGTCTATAAATTTAAATAGCTGAAGAGACTTAAGAAACCTAAAAAAAGTTGACATGCTTTTCATATTGTCCATTGGATCATGTATTATACTAAGAATATTCCCTTAAATTGCAATCTCAACCATTTATTTTATAGAAAATATAAATTCTTAGAGGCCAATTCCAATATAGACCATACTTTCTCCTTAATTATCAACATAATAGAGTATTATTTTGAGTGTTTTATCTATTTCATTGGATAAGATTGCACACCCCACACACGCATATGCATATTCTCTTTGTCTCTTGTCTATTGCCTTGAGTTTTATGCTTCAAATGGAAAAACCTAGTTTTATATGTCTCTTGTTGCCACCCATGTGCATTAGCCTTCATGCTTAGTTTTTTCCATTGGACCATTAGTGACTAGACAAAATCCTTTGATAGTTTTTTTGGGTTGACCTCTAGAGAGAAAAGGGTTTCCATCAAGTCAATTTGGAACTTTATTGGTGTTCAAAGTAATGGGGTGGTTTGGGTATGATCAAAACATTTTTCAAGGATAGGGCTTAGTGCATCAAATGAGTGATCATATTTATGTTAAGTTGAGACAACTAGAAAGTCATCTATAACTATATTATGACATAATCCATATTAGGGAAAATGTGCTCCAAAAATCTCAACCTCTAAACTTTGTTGTTGACTTAGAACAAAATCCAAATACAAGTAAACTTTATGGCATAAATTACTTTAATGTCCTAGCGAGTTGTCAACCATCAATATTTTTTGAAGATTAATTTTCTTTCTATCGGGCCTAGCATTCAATTACTAGTGCATTTGATGGTCACCTTTGGTAATGTAAAAGCAAATTCTTTCACTTAGTCTTCTTGGTTATCCTGAAGTGACTCTTAAACATTATTGTTAACATATAGGACCTCTTTAATGGATGTTCCTACTATTGGAACTAGTTGGTTGTGTTGAAGGTAGACATATTATTATCAACGTCTAATGAACCCATAGTTGAGCAAGTCTAAGATCTAGTTATTATTGGTATTTTACTTAATCTAGGGTGTTTTTCCTAATGGGGGGCTGGAGGGATTGGAAGTGGAATTAATCTAAAGGCTTCATGAAGTATAAACTATTTAATGTGGATTAATGGCTCAATGGCATGCTACTACTAGGTGTAAATTATACCAGTTTTAGAGGTTGAACTTAAAGATCTTTACTTGATTGTTTCAATTCTTCTTATTTTGAAAATAATTTACTTAGCTTAAGAAAATTGTACTTTTTATTCCTTCCTTTTAGGTGGCCTTCCCTTGGCCAATGCCTAAAGTATATAGGTTTCACAATGTGAGTGCTCTTTCTATTAAGACAATGATGAAACTATTACTAATTTGTTTTAGTTTTGTCACTATGCCAAGTTAGTGTGGGAAAAATCTCAAAAATATATGGTTAATTTCTCCTTGGGTCTATTACTTGAAATTAAACTCCCTTGGGTAATAGATCTCCAAGAAACATAACAATATGTTAAATAAAGTTCATATTTTGATATGGAAAAATATGAAATGAATGTGTGAATTTGATTTATTCACTTGGTATGATGAAGCTCTAACTTGTGCCAACTTGTGACTCTTGATTCTCCATCTCCAATAATATATGGAGTTTTGGGAGTTTATCTCATCCATAATGAGTCGGGTTCCATTGAAAATCCACTCTTCTCTTGGTCAACTCATTTACACTAGTTTGGTAGTAGGTCACACCATATAGTAAACCCTATGGTTTGAGAACACAATGAATGTCAAAGCTAAAAGTTTGAGCATCACAACATGAGTCACCTCCTTAACTAGAAAATGACAAGCTACCCAAGCTCGAATCGGTTATCTTAGTGGAGAAACATACCAAATCATGAGAAGAAGATGGATGTGTAATTGTGATGTTCATTAATGACCATTTTTTGGCAAATCCCAAACCTAAACTATCTTGACCCTATACTATATTAAAATAGTGATTATATTTATTACTAACTCTTTAATGTCACTTATAACTATATGATGTTTTAATTTTAGGTTTCTAAATATTTCAAAATTCAAAATATTTTCTTCAAATTTATCAATAAATTACTTAAATAATTTATTACAAAGTAAATTTTGTATCAATTTCATTTATTATTTTATAAAAATATATTCTCATTCACCTATGGCATGTGTAATGAGTTTTGATCATGTAATATATATGTCACCTTAACCATAATTCAAGTTTATTCATCATAATGTGTGCTCTTTGTTGCATCCATGCAATATAACATATCGTTAGGTTTATGGCAGCAAAATAATGAAATGAAGCATACAGTTTAAAATTGTGATGATAAATTTTAATGAATATGTCCATTCATGGATGTACAATCTATGATAATGGTGACAAACACTTCTCATCACGGTTCATTGAAAGTAACCAATTTGATTTTTCTATATAATTTATTTATCATAATATGTCATTTCCATTAAATATAAGTTATCATAGTTTTGGAAAATTAAAGAGAGTGATGCCCCAAGTTAAAAAATGTGATGATAAATTTTAATGAATTATGCTAATTCATGCATGCAAATATATAATAGAAACCTATAATGATAGTGACATGCTCTTCTCAACATGGTTCATTGGAAGAAAGAAATTTTCCTTTTCAATAATCAATGCAGCTTATCCATCATGATATGTTCTCTTAATTGATTTCATGTAATATAATGTCACCAAGATTTTGATAATTAAAGAAATCATGATATGTGCTCTTAATTTATTTCATGTAATATAATATGTCACTGAGCTTTGGATGAATTAAAAAAAATGATGCATAATTTTAAAAGTGCAATGATAATTTTAATAAATTATGTTCATACATGTACGATGAACTTATAATGATGGTGACATACATTTATCAATATGGTTCATAAATTATGGTGATATGTATTTATTAAAAACAATGAGTATTTTTTTTATTTTTTTAAATAATAATATAATAATTAATCATACAAAATTTTGAAATATTAAAATAAATAAAATCAATCAAGATAGCATGCCCTATAAATTGTGAAAACATATCTCTTAAAAACAAAACAAAAAAACACATATCAAAATTTAATATAAAACATACATATACTTTAAAATTTGGTTACAAATATCATATATTCAGCTTAATTCTAAAATATTAGATTATTTTTTAAATTTGTTAGACTAACATCATATATTCACTATAATTTTAAAATACTAAATATATTTTTATCACTTTTAATTAATGCTTTAATTGGGTTTTGGATTTTATATAAAAAGTAATAGCAACAAAGAAAGCTAATGAACATGAGAGAATATTTATTCATAAAAACAAATTCATGAATAATGAAGATGAGATAAAATATTAATTTTATATAGGAAATGAAATAGGAATATGTTTTTAAGATGAGACTTTTAAGAAAAAAATATTATTTATAAATCATTATGAAATTAAACAATAATTATATTTTTTTATGAAGAGATAAAATATTAATTTTATATAGAATGAAATAGGAATATGTTTTTAAGATGAAATTTTAAGAAAAAAAAAATATATTAAATATTATTTATATATCATTATGAAATTAAACAATAATTATATTATTTTTTTTATGAAATTAATTATATTGGATAACATAACCTTGCACATAGATAACAAATTGAAAGAAGCCACAATTTTATGAAGAGGGAGCCTAGCAACTTCTCATTCAAACTATTTGACACATCTAGAAAGAAAATCCCACGCAACTAACCGCCACTACCGACAAGATGCTTTCTTTTTGTGATAAAAATATATAAGACCGACCATAAAAGGAATAGGTGATAGTAGAGACATATTCAACTTCTACTAATAACATTTAAAAACATCTTGTCATCGACCAACAATGTATCATGGACCAACACACAGTTTGACACATAAAATAAAGAACCAAGATTTAATATTCATGACCTTCATATAATTACTGATTCGGAAGACTGTCAAGATTAATGATTATTTTAAGGTGTTTTTTTGCATGGTAATGTTTTAATATTTAATATTTAGTAGTGTATAGACATCCGGTATTTTTATTACCAAAGAGTAAATAAATAAAGCCTCTGATTGACTAAATAATACTAGAGTCACTCACGTATATAGTGGATTATTTGATATGGTAGTTTTTTTTTAGGCTTATGTATATATATAAATTTTGGATGACTGATCATGATGTATGTATATATGTGGTTGTGGTTTATAATAGTATTTATGGTTTAAACAAAATTATTTCATGTGATTGACTATGATGATGATATTGTATGTACATTAGTATTTCGGATGGATTAATGTGTCACAATTTGAGATATGGATAATTGAAGTGGAAATTGCACAAAGAAATGGTAGATATCTCAAAGATGTTCACTATTTGATCATAATGTCTAGGAAGCTTGAGAAATGGGAAAAGACTTGTGAAAATGGCCTCCTACTTTAACTCGGTAAATGAGTAGAAAGGAAAAAGGATAATTCACCTTTATCTAGTTTTGATCACTTGTAATTTCATCAAGCCTAAATTTTCCCTTGCATGGGAAAGAGAGAGGCTAAGAGATAAATATTAGGGAATATGTTATATTAAAATGAATTATTAAGGAAGAGTGTTTCCCATTATTGAGCAACCTAATCTATTCATGAGGATATGGTCTATGTAACTTTATATAATCAACACACTCGTGTTATGATAATGGGAGTTGAAAAAAACTACGTATATGCCAAACATGTGGATTAAGGGATTCAAAGTGTAAATTCAACAAGAAGAGATACTAAAACATAGTATGTCAAGGTCCTTGTAATTTTTTATTTTTCATCCAAATTTTAGGACATCACTAATGCTTGATTTTGATCACCAACTGAAGGTGGTAGTAAGATCCTTGTAGAGAAATCTGTTATTGTTACTATAGTTGCAATCACAAGATAAGTTGGTAGTAAGTTCCTAGCTTGAAGTTGGGTGTCACCATTGTTGTGATTGTAATCACCATCTTTTCTTCACAATCCCCCACATACCATAATCTTGCAATATTTGGAGGAATTGTAAGTCAAGAGCCTCTCCATCATGCATAGGATGAACTATTGTAAGATTGATCTATTTTTTGTAAGAACCTTTGGGTTAGATTCATTAAAGTTCTTGTTAATTATGATTCAATTACCTCATTGAGTTTGAAAATTTATGACGGTCATTGTATTTTGTAATGGACAATAGATCCTTGGTACGATTTCCCCTCCTAATGATTAAATATTTGTTTATGGGATATGAAGAAGATTGGTTCATGAGATTTTTATTTATATTATGCCTTATGGGAGCTTGAGTACAATTCACTGAGAGCCTTGAACTTCCACAAGCTTCACGTTCAAGTATTCTATATAAGAGTATTTGATCATGTATTGTTGGATATTTGAATAAGATAATGTAGTGGTAAAATCTCTTTGGGTCCATGGCATGCCCTTCATTTGATATACTTGGTATAATATTATATACAATTTTGATGATTTATATTTGGTCTACTGAAGGTATATTGTCTTAACCTATGATTCTTGTAATATGGTTCTTGGTAGTTACTAGTATTTGAGATTGTTAGTATTAAAAAAAAAATTAAGGTAATACCGTGATGTTACTAGTTAATTTTATCATGTATTCATGTCTCACATGATTTTCTAATCTTTTTTCATAAAATGGATGTTGGTGATATTCACTTTCTAAAACGAAAAAACTAAATAGATGTGTTCCTTAAAATGTGAGTATTATTTTGACATGTTTCTCTTTTAAGTGGGAGTGAAAAGTAATCCCATTTTTTTCTATATAGTATATAATGCAATCTATTCAATATACTTCTAGCTTGAGTGGGCAAACCTAGAGTGACTTATGGAGTTAACCTCATACATAATGAGTCTAGTCCTTGGAGATCCACTTTACTTTTGGTTTTGATTGTTCACACTAGTTTGGTAAAAAATCACACCATAGAGTAGATCCTCTAGTTTGAATGTGCAATGAATGTTAGAGCAAAAGGTATGAGCCTCACAATTTCTCACATCCTTTTTCACTAGAGAAATTAACCCTCCAAATCTAATTTAATTTTAATATGTATATATATTTTGACCAATACAAAATCTCATTTAATATTAGATTTTTTATCTCACCTATATCACTATATGATTTTTTCAATTTTAAACTTATAAAACTCACCAAAACTCATTCTCAATGAAATATTATTTTTCCTCAAAAAATAATTATTACAAATCGATTTTTTAAATGAAACTTTAGTCATTCCTGTTATCTTATATGGCTGTGAAGTTTGGGGCTGTAGCATCTCCAGAGAATCATGGAGAAAGATTGAGCAAATCCAGAAGCGTTTTATAATTTATAACCTGAAAATTAAAAGTAATACACCCTATCCTATTCTCCTTATAGAAGCAGGTCTTTCTCCTATTGAGAGCCTAGCTATGCTCAGGTTTCTGGTATACAAGCACAAGCTCAATAACATAGACAATCATAGACTTCCTAAGCTAGCTTTAAATTCCATCCAAAACCACCTAAGGCTTAACCGAGGATGGCATAAGGACACAAGGGCCTGGTTAAACTATTGGGAGATCAATGAGAATGATGCTTTGCAAAACATAAATAAAATTAAAGATATTGTTACTTCTAAGTTCAAAGAAAAATTGTCGTGTGAGAAAGATTTAGCATCTAAAAGAAAATTAAGTTATTATAAGAGGGTCATCAACCCCACCCTTGAAGATCAAAAGTATCTCTCTATTTTAACTAGCTCAAAGAAGAAAATTAATATAGCAAAGATTAGAACGAATTCTCATGGACTCCATAGTGAAACTGGCCGTTGGACAGTTCCTAAAACGCCATGGATAGAAAGGATCTGCCATATTTGTGAGAATAGGAGCATCGAGGATGAAAACCACTTCCTCTTAGAGTGCCCTGCATACAACCCCATTAGATCTCAATTTCACAACCTATGTTACAATACTGACCTTCCTAGCCTTTTACAATGCCAAAATTATAGTGAACTCGGGAGGCTTCTCTCCAAGCTTTTTGAGCATAGGAATAAAATCTTAAATCAAAATAAATAATTTGTCTTTTTAAGTCCGATAGATCATTATTTGGTCTCAACGGACGGTAACCATCATCATCATCATC
>APFE030257235.1:136245-154761 GCA_000404065.3 Pinus taeda
ACTACTATAATATATTATAATATTTCCCAAAAATTAACTAAATAATACACTCAGTTCAAAAGTCAAACCATTAATTTTAACGAACTATATTGATTCAGGTAGGTGGCATGCATTTTTTAAGCATGGTTCATATACTTTATAATGTACGTTTCATGCAATTTTCAACATGTTTCTTTACGGAGGTGATCTCCAATAAAAGTAATCGACTATTTTTTTTTGCAAAAACCGAAATTAATAATTAATTTTGTAAATGTATAGGTAAAATAAAAATTACAAACATTATTCAATCATTTTAGTAAGACTTATAAAACAAATAAAATATGATATAATCGCTTCAAATTTTAATACAAAATTGTTAGACATATTCCATTGAAAAAATAATTCCAAAATTTAAATTTTAAATTAATAAATGTACTTAGGAAATATTTAATATGTATACATCATAATTATAATTCAATTTGATATTCTTTACTATTTAAAATTCATTTTTAGTGTTTTTAATCATTTCTTAATAAATTTGGAAAAACAAAATATTTTTTATAAAATAAAACAACCACAAAATATTTTTAATTTGTTAATTATAATTTAAAAACATTTTTGTTTATTATATAATAAACTAAAATATTAGTCGTAAATTGTTCATCATTGTTAAACATTTTTTTAACGATAATAATATATAGGAATTCATTTGATGTTCCACACAAATTACTTGAAACTCTAAAGCATTCAAAATATATATATATATATATCACTAAAATATTAGTCGTAAATCATTAATCATTGTTAGATAATTTATTTCTTTTAATGATGATAATATGTAGGAACTCATTTAGTGTTCCACACAAATTACTTGAAACTTTAAAACATTCTTTTTATATCAAGGAAAAAATTAAGCAATTTTAATGCACCTTAAAATAAGAGAAATAAATACAATGCACGATAGTGCTTCTCTCTACCACTAATTAATGTTGGACATTTGGCATTGTCTAGATGGGGAGTGGCCTAGTAAAGGTATCTGCAAGTGTGTTGGCATTGACGTCAACAATCATGCTCAAAATATGTGTTGGGCAGAAACAATGCCTAGAGTGTGGGCATCAATTTCAACCATACTGGCTTGGATGCTTGTTGGAGCACATGTTGGTAGTGATGGATGAGGAGGAATCTCTATGATAGCTACAAGATTTAAGTAGGGAATCATCATAGCAACATGCTTAGTGGAAAAGCCATAAAATGATGAACTATTGTGCTTGTGAGGACGAAATCTCATGGTAGGTTTACACTTGATGTAGAGGGTGATTACAATCATGGACAAGATGGGAGTCCATGATAGCTACATGCTTCATGAAAAGGACCACCATGGTGGGTTTGATTTCAGCTGTCGAGGAAGTCAAGGAGAAGAAGAGTGGCAGAGAGTTTTGATCTATCTTATATGTAGTAGATGGGATCAAAGACTACATCGGACCCTTTCCATTGGAAAGTTCTATAGAAGAGCTTTCCAATGATATGCGAAAGTCCAAAAATGGACTCCTCGATCAAAAATTATGGTCTGCTGAAGTTTAGGGATTTGAAGCCTTAGGCAAGAAAGCATATCGAACATCACATGTTAGAGATATTAGTGGCCACATTATTGACACATTGCAATGACAAAGGTAACATTATCGATGCATTGCAATGACAGAGGTCTCAATATAGGTGCATCACATTATCGACAATCGCAATATTGGAGGTCCAATACATCAGAGTAGGAAATGTTGGAGCTTGGAGGAGATCAGCGGATCAACGCATTGGAATATTGAAAATCTACGTATCGCAATATAAGAACTTTTCAAGTGAGAACCTTTTAAAAGTTGCGATAGAGTTAAAACACTGATAGTGTTAAAAGCAGTTGGTAATGCCAAAAGAGAATTAAGGAAGGAATTCATCGCAAAACCAAAATTGGGTGAGCCATTTTCCATATCCTCTAATAGGACACGTGGTGGCATATGATTGGTCCTGATAAGGACACATGGTAGCATTTGATTGCCTCTCATAAGGTATAGTGGAAGGTGACATGAGCATGACGTGGCAGTACGACAGGACATGTGGTAGGCATATTCGACCATATTGGCTAGCCTAATGGGCCATATCTAGGTGACACATGTCACCACACAGGAGTTACCACATGGAAATGATGACATCATATCAGAAATGAGTGATTGAAGGATTGAGAAGTTCAATACTTTATAACAGTTATCTATTGGAAAGTCCCCATAAGAAGAGCTTCTGATGTGTTGGCCTTGGTCAAAGAACTTATAGAACCAAGGGCTCTAAGCTCTTAACAAAGGAAAAAATGCCTCCTATAGAATGCTAAAGGACTTGGCACCTTAAGGCTAAGACTTCAGTCACCGCACGCAATCCTATGGTGAAAATTGCGATAAGGAACTAAACAAAAGGGGCAAACTTTCGTAATGTCTTTTAAGAATAATATCCAATAAGGAAAATCTATATAACACTATTACAATAATACAAGACATTTTGGGCTCTGATATATCTGCACATATGAGCATTGAAAGTTGGATTAGTTGGCAGCTGAGTAGTAAATGAGTGTAGAGGAGTGAGTCATTGGAACAAATGGCGATTTTCAAAGATCTTTGAGATAAGGAAAAAAGGACAATGATCCATAGAGAATCCATGTTAAAGTACTATGAAACCATGAATAAGCATGGAGAAGCCTATGTGATAGAAGATATGTTCATGGAGAGGACTATGCCTCGTGGACTATACAGATGGACTGAGAATTAATTTCGAGTATGGAGAAAATAGTCAAGTGACAACTCTCTTATTTAATGTAGTGGAAAATACCAAGATAGATACAAAATAGCATGGAAGAGTCATGTCGAGGTATAGTGTGCAGTGTGAACATATGACAATGTGGCTGAATCAATTGGGGAGCAACAAAGGAACAAAACCAAGGACCTCAGATGAGCAAGTGAGGAAAGAAATATAGTGGTCATAGAGCCAAGTGGAAAAATCTCTTTGAGAGTGTGCACTACTATGTAAGGTTGAGTAAGAGCCTATTATGCAGAGAGAGGTTGAAAGTGCCTAAGCATACATAAGAGACCCCAAGAGCTACGCTTTGTACGTAAGGCGAAAGTTGTTTGTGTGTAGTGTAAGCAAAGAGAAAGTTTCGTGTGCACTGTGTGAGAAAAGTGGAAGTTTTTTGTGCACTTTGTGTAAGGTTGAAGTGTGTGTGCACTGTGAGAACGTCCAAAGGTGTGTGCGATGTGTGATCAAGGCCATAGTTCCCTATGCTATATGAGAAAGGTCAAGGGTTCCTATGCACATATAAAGGAGGTCAAGAGAAGTGTGTTTTGGAGAGAAGGAGGTTGAGAGTTGAGGGCATGCTAATGAAGAGCAGAGAATTGAGAGTTGCCTAAATGGTGATGAGTGATTATTTTAGGAAAATCAAGGGGCTGCTGCAGAATGCTGCAAAGTGAGAAAAGTGAGCAGAGAACAAAGTTGTTATCAGGCACAATCACTACCAAATTATAGAGAACATTTAGTTCTTATTTGAATGTGGGTTGGTTCCTGAATTTAGGAATTTGGTGCTTTCATTCTCTAGTGGGTTCTTGGGAAGGCTTGGGGGTTGGTTCCTCTTGCAACTTTGTGTTTTTATATATCCAAGGAGTTGCAAGTTGGTGCTTGCAACAAATCCATGAGGTCGGTGCCTCACATGGTGCTTCTGGTAAGCTTGAGAGGTGTCTACAATAAGAGGGAGTTGGTGCTTCCCCCTAGTCAGTGTTAGAAAACAATAAAAGGGAGTTGATGCTTCCTATGAGTGGGTGCTCACAAAAAAAATTTATGTAATAGTGTAGGTGCTCTTATTTTACATCAATAACAACAAAAGGCTTGGTGCCTTTTTCCGGAAAGGGTTTCCACTTGAAAAACCTGTCTCATGTGTATTATGCTCATGGTGTATACGATTTTATGTTGATTTCATATTGTTGCTCAATATATGGATGGTTTCGAAGTTTGAATCAGAAACATAAATTGGCATAAATAAATATTAGTCTTAATATTGATTCAAACCCCCCCTCTGAGTATTATTATTGTTTCCAACAATTAATCAATTAAACATTAGAAATCTCTTAGCACAAGGCTATTCAAATAGTGAAATATCTTTGCATAAGTTTGTTGCCACATTTTGTACTTGTGTATATGTATTATTGATAATATTTTAATATTAAATAATCCATATGTATTTTGCGATGTTTTTTTTGTAATTATAATCCATATTCACATATTGTAAATATCACTATGTCTACTTCTATTCGCAATAACATCGAGGCAAGTGATGGATGCATATGATATTATTGGTAAAATTTTAATATTAATATGCATCTCTTTATTCTAAGTATCTCTAGTCAATTGAGTAAATGTTGTCTAGAGTACGAACAAAATTGTGTATAATGAAAGATTTCCGGAGAATGAAATCTATCTACACAATTAAACATAATAATACTAATTCAAAATTTAAAGAAAGAACTTTGCATGAGTACAAATGTCAATGAACACTTCTCATAAAGAGAGTGATTTTTTCATAGTGAAGTAGAATCAATTTCTTATGTGCTCAAGACTTTGCCAATGAATTCATTAACAAAATAGGCATATGTGCATGGTTGTGTAGGAAGTCCATTGTGTAGAGGAATATTTCAAGATTTCATTGTGTGGAGAAGGCTTTCAAGGTTTCACGGTGTGGATCTTTGTATTTCACACAAAGACAGAACTTGCACACAATTTATACATGCTTACACTGATAAACACATGTTTTTAATCACAAAAGTTACAAATAATGTTGGTCTCCACCACTATGTCATTTGTTGGATCTAGGAATAAGTGTGGACCATATTGTGAATTTGTGTTAGTAAAATTGGTAATATGGATGTATACTTCACTAACAGAAAAAGTTGTCTTCGTGTGAGATTGCAGAGAATCAGTGTCGAGAAGTTGGTTGTGTGGGAGTGCAAAGAAATGTATTAGTAATATTTTAATAATATTCATTTTAACCTCTGCAACGTGACAACTCTACGCAATGAAGCTATGCACAATGATCCCTGCCAAATAAATTTCTTATGAAACCTCATTCTCCCAAACGTACCCCATCCTCTGCATAATGAAGCATAATAATATTAATTAAAAAATTGTAGAAAAATATCTGCATAAGGACAAATGTTAGTGAACATGATTCAGAGATAGAGTGTTTTTTTCATAGTGTATGAGAAAAAAATTCTTTTGTGCTCAAGACTTTTCCAATCAATTGATTAAAAAATTAGGCATATGTGCATGACTGTGCAAGAAGTCCATTGTGTGAAGGAATCAAAAACTTTACAAACAATGTTGGTCCCGGCCATCACTATGTTACTAGTTGGATCTAGGAAGAAGTGTGGATCATATTGCTAATTTGTGTGAGTAATGTTGGTAATATGTATTTATACTTCACATACACAAAAAATTCCTGTAGAGAAGTTGATTTGCGGGAGTGTGAAGAAATATATGGGTAACAATTAAATAATATTCATTGTAAGTTTTGCACAATGATAGCTTTGCGCAAGGAGGTTCTCCATAATGATCCCTATTGAATAAAGTTCTTATGCACTCTTGTTCTCATGCCTGTACCCCATCCTTCTCATAGTAAAATATTTTCACAATGAAACATAAGAATATTGATTCAAAGTTTGTAGAAAAATATCCAAATAATCATAAATGTACGTGAACACTTCTTATAGATAAAGTGATTTTTTCACAGTGTAGTAGAACCAGGTTCTTTTTTGCTCAAGACTTTGCCAAATAATTGATTAAAAAATTATGCATATGTCCAGGGGTGTGCAGGATGTCCATTGTGGAGAGGAAACTTTCAAGATTTCATTATGTAGAGGAAAATTTCAAAGTTTCATGGTGGAGACCTTCATATTTTTTATAATGAAAAACCTTACGCACAATTCATACATGCTCACACTTAAAACAAATTTAATCGATTAAATATTAGAACTCTCTTGGCACAAATCTCTTCGCATAAGTGTGCCGCGATGTTTCGCACTTATGCATACGTATTATTTCTAATGTTTTAAAATTAAATAATCCATTTATTTGTGTTGCAGACTTTTTTTCGTAGTTATAATCCATATCTCCATATTCTGAATATTGTTATGTCTACCTCTATTCACAATAACACTAAGGCAAGTGATGGATGCATATGATAATATTGGTAACATTTTAAGCATAAATAATGTATACGTATTCGAAATATCACTATTAAATTAAGTAAATGTTGTGTAGAGTGTGGACAAAAGTTGAGTACAATGAAATCTCTTTGCACATTGATACCTACTGAATAAAGTTCTTATGTGCCCTCATTCTCCTACACATACCCCTTTGTCTACATAGTAAAATCTTTTCACAATGAAACACGATAATATTAATTAGAAAACTCTTCGCATAATCACAAATGTTAGTGAACACTTCTTAGAGAGAGAGTGGCCTTTTCCGAGTATAGTAGAACCGTGTTCTTTTTTCCTCAAGACTTTTCCAATGAATTGATTAGAAAATTAGGCATATGTGCATGGTTGTGCAGGAAGTCCATTGCACGAGGGAAGCTTTGAAGGCTTCCTCATGCAGATCTTTGTAATTTGTATAGTGAAAAACCTTGTATGCAATTAATACATGATCACACTTGGAATCAAAATTTTTAATCACAAAATCTACAAATAATGTCGGTCCCTACCACTATGTTATTAGTTGGATCTAGGAATAAGTGTGACTGTAATGTTGGTAATATGTATTTATACTTCATAAAAGAAAAAAAAAAATCTTCATGCAAGAGTGCATAACAATTTATTTTGTGGGAGTGCATAAATGTGTTGGTAATATTTTTTTATATTCATTGTAATATCCACACAATGATTCATGCTGAATAAATTTCTTATTCACCCTCGTTCTCCTGCATGTACCTTTCCCTCTACACAAAAAAATATCCGCACAATGAAACATAATAATATTAATTTGAAATTTATAGAAAAATATTTGCATAAGAGCAAATGTTAGTGAACAATTTTGAGAGACTAAGTGATTTATTGCATTGTAGCATAACCAAGTTCTTTTGTGCTGAAGACTTTTCCAACCAATTGATTAAAAAATTAGGCATATGTGCATAGTTGTAGAGGAATTCCATTATGTGGAGGAAGTTTTCAAACTTTCATTGTGCATAGGAAGCTTCAAGATTTCAAGGTGCGGGTCTTCATATTTCGCACAATGACAAACATTACACACAATTCATATACACTCACACTTGTAAGAAATTTTTTTAATTGCAAAATTTATAAACAATGTTGGCCCACACCACTATGTTATTAGTTGGATTTAGGAAGAAGTGTGGATTGTATTGTGAATATTTCTATTTCCATTAACACTGAGGTAAATGGTTGACCAACATGATATTATTAGTAATATCTAAATAATAAATAATTCATATATCCATATTCCAAATATCATTTGATTAATTAGTGACAAAAGCAAACACTTAAAATAAAAGAAAAATAGATCGATCATATATTTAAATTGTAGGAGTGACTTTGCATGGATAGAGTCAATGATTAGACCCATAATTTGCTAAGTTTATTAAGTGAATAGAACTCATATTATATTAAATTTGTTTGCACAATAATTTGTTAATAATTGTGAAAAATTGAAGCTGCATAGAGATATGAATACAATTTATTATTAGGAAAATTTGATTCGATTATAAATCTAATTTAACTTAATTTATATTTTATATTTTTAGGTTTATAGTTTTTTAAGTTGCCATTTCTTTTGTGGAGTTTTCACTTTGTGGAAGAATATCCCTCTGCATAATGAAACTTTTCATTGTAAGTTATACACATGTATTACTTTCGAATAAATTTCTTATACACCCTCCTTATCCCACACTTACCCTATCATCCCACTAAAGGCTCTACACAATGGAAGACAATAATATTATTTGGGAATTTGTAGAAAACTCTCCATATAAGCAAAAATTTGAGTTAAAACCTCTTAGAGGCAAACTCATATTATCATAATGTAGAAAACCCAAGTTCTTTTGTGCTCTAGGCTTTTCCAATCAATTGATTAAAAAAATAAATTTATGAGTATTAGTTGGTAAGAAGTCCACTTTACAAAATAAACTTTCAAGATTTCATTGCATGAGGAATATTGGAAGGTTTCCCCAAGGGAAACTCCATATTATCCACAATGAAAAACATTTCACATAGTTTATACATGCTCACGCTCACCAACAATATTTTTCATCATAAATTTTACAAAAATATACTTATGTTCATGTCGATACCAATAAAAATGGTTTCTCCTTAGCATTATGTTATTAAGTGGCTTTACAAAGACGTGTGGACTGTAATGTTAATATCGATATCTCTATTTCTATTTGGAATGCCGCCAAGATTAGCGATGGGAGTGCGAAAGCAACCCGTTATGCATAAGATGCATTTAAGCTTCGTTATGCAAATATTCACACTTTGAACTAAAGCCAATTTTAATTAATTTCTTAATTTTTTTTGAAGTAAAACAACCAATGAAGCTAAATAATATATTATAAGTTGTAATGGCACAATCGAATCTTAACTTAGGTGGCACTCTATGATTTTCATATCATTCTAGAAATCGAATGCATAAGCAATCTTTTTGGTCAGTAAAACTTTCAACAGTCAATTGTGATTAGCGAGCGTTGAATATTTCATTCTGTGGATAAATGAGTTACATTTTGGAAGTTTTTTTTTTCATTTTTCTGTTTAAATTATTCAAAATTTGGTAAGAATTTTTTTAATCATGAATTGGGGTTGAAATTTCTACTCAATTTGAGTGTCACACAGGTTTTTGAGATAGCTAAATTTATATATGTATTAAAAAGTTAATTTTAAACAACAAAAAAATAAGATATGGCTAAAAAAAACTTCTTTATATTAAGATCAAAATTCCAAAATGTAGCATGTTTATATAAAGTCTGAAGTAAGAATGAAATATTTATGATTATGAAAATTAACTTTGAAACTGTCAATAATAACTGTAAACAATGGAAAATAATGGAAAATAAGTATTATGTGTAGACATGGTCAACTACTTCTATCACAAATTGATTTTGTAACTGAGTTGGTATCTCTAACTAAATCTTTGTAGACATTTTATTTGGATATTCCAATATGAAAAATGTTGAACAAAATTAGATTTACCAGTAATCTCATACACGTTCCATGTGGTTGCCTACACATTTTCCCATGATTTATGACAAAGGATTTCATCTACTAATTCTATCAACCATGACTTAATAGACCAAAGCTACTAGTTTTTACCACCATTCTTCTTATCCATTACTAGATTTAGATCCAATTTATAGATTTATTGACACATTTAACACATTCAATAAATAGTAATTCGAAGTGAACATTAACTCTAGTTGGTAAAATAAATTTGGAAAGTAGAAAACTAGTTCATTATTTTATTTTTCTAATTATTTTATTTTTATAATTGTTATTGTTCTATATTATGAACATATGTGTACTATGTTGCATCATTTTACGAAATAAAAACAAAATGAATTCATTGTCATCTTGTGAATTGTTATACAATGAGTCAATACAATGGTACAAAAATATCATGTACAGATATGATCACTTAGCTCTAACACAAAATAATTCCATGCTTTTCTTAATGTTTTATATGTTGGGTTGGTTATCTTTAAATAGTAATTAGATAAATAGAAATGGCTCATATTACTGCTAGCTCAAAAGAAAAGCTGAAACAAAAAATGTTAAATAGATAAGCCGAAAAAATGCCAAAACTATTTACATTTAATCTTGCAATAAAATCCCTTAATCAATTCTTTTATTGAAAGCAAAGAATATCACTATACATTGGCATCGATTTTACTATCGTTAAATATATGTGGAGTTGTGAAATTCATGACATAGATAATGAAACATTATAATCTTAATTGGAGATTTTTATAGCCCCATTTTTTGGCCCAACTACATATACCAAAATGTAAATTTGATTAACCATTATCCTTTAATATAAAATTGTTGTACAAAGCAAATGTGGGAATATATTAATATCTATGAAGCATGGGAAAATTACTCATATTCATAATAATTTTCCTGGGCGGAAAATAGAAGTATCTAAAAAGCCTATGAAAATGAAAATTTATACGGGGATGCAAAACATTTTGTCGCTAGTATGGAGATTTAGAAGTTTGCACAACAAAAAAAAGCTTCACACTTGATCACATTCTCCACTTTTTCTCACCGTTTTTTCTTCTCTTGTATTATGCTCTTTTCTTATTTATGTATTTAAATTTATTAATATGGTTATTTCTGTATAATTAGGAATGCTTTTCCATTGAAGTAAATTGTGCATAGTGTGGAGTTTTGTATAGTGAAAACTTGAAAACTCTATTCACACTCTCACATAAGATTAATGGTTATTTTATAATTAATATATTGTGTAGAGGGAAGCAGTTTTCACAATGAAAGATTAAGAATTTCTTATACATAATGGATTTCCTCTATAGTTCCCGCACATTCATGAATGTTTGTTATTTTAACCAATATATATTCGTTTTAATATTTAATACTGAACATCATGTTTCTATATTTTATATTTTAATTCCTGTGTTGTGATTGAATATGTGCATAGGTACATAGTCGATGAATTGAATGCTAATAGGACTGGTATTTGCTTACAATATTGTTATCTATTAATCAAAAGATAGGCCTCAGAGCACTTAAAACATCAATACTAGCAATGATTTCCCCATTTAAGACACCTTTGAAATAGATACGAGCATAGTATTTTATTAATAAACTAAAACTAATTCTATTTTGGTTAACTAAATATCTTCTACCAAATATTGCAAAGACAGATAAGCAGAAGCACATAACCATGCATAAGGAAAACCGAGATATTTTTTTCACAAGTTCCAATGTGCGGAAGTATTACTGTCTTTCCATTATGAATCAAAATGGGTAATCGATGAATCATTGTTTAGTTATGCTACTTCCAATTAATGCAGCCTACAATGACGATTTTCTTTCTTTACATTTTCAAGCAATGTAGTAACTGTAAAGTTCTTTTTTTCATTATAAAGCAATCTTAACATTACCTTTTATTTTTTGATTGAATAATTTAACTATTGTCGAAGAGCTTCTTTGGTTTATTGAATGATTGAAATTTGGTTTAATATTATAATTTCCATTGTGTGAATATACGGAATTGCTCAATAGTGATTTCTCTACATTCCTTAAAAATCATCTTCCTTCCTACCAAACCAAATACTACACCCTGTATTTTTTTGGGAACACATAGGAAAGTGCAGAGCTTTGTTTGTATTTTGGAAGTTAAAAGCCATAGACACTACCAAATCTCATTTACCAATTTTAATGTTGAGTATTGTAGAGGTTTTAGCACAATTTCATATTTGTGTTTATAACATAGATCATTGTAATGAAGTAGGAAATGTATAGATTGTTGAATGAATTTTTTACATTTCCACAAAGTCATCTTCATCTCCATCAAATGCCATGCATTTTGGGTCTATGAATGGAGGTGAGTTATACTTTTTGGCAAAAGAGAGGGTGCATTTTGGTTAAAATAGGTAACTAGATTAAGTCAATTTAAGTACTTGATGGAGTTGCTTTAGGGGCTAATAGACGGCTCGATCCATGGTTAAAAGAAACCCTCCATCTAGATCTTATGTTACTCTAAGTAACATAGAAGCTTGATCAAGCTATGGGCTCAATTGATCCTTAGAGATTGATCCAGCAATATAACATGGTTACTTGAGCCATTAATGTGGTTAATCTAAGACTTGATTGAGTTTATAGCTAGATCAAGCCTCTCATTAACCATGTTAATGGATGGATGGAGTGTTTTAAACCCTTGGTCGATTTATTTTAAATTTTATCTCAAGTGCTCAATCAAACATTTTAAGCTGTGTGATGATTTCCTAAAAAAACACAAAGTTTTCACTCCTTATGTAGATTTCTCTTCAATACCATTTTGTACCTTATGAGACTTAAGGAAGAATTTGACCTTAAGCGGTGGAGTTGATCATGTTGGGTTCATGAAGGAATCCTCTATCCAATGGTATATGAGTTTGACATATTTGAATTTTCATGATAGTTTTTATCTAATTTTTTTTAAACATAGTGCTGGAAATTTTTTCCCATAATTTCAAATGGGGCTAAATAAAAAATCAATAACATAAAATATACATAACCTAAAATTTTCAAAAAATATGGGCATCTTTGTTTACACGTCATCCTCAAAAGGACACTATTGGTTTTCAAATTTATTTAAATAGTTGAAAAATATATTACATGAACACATATGTATGCAAAATGCAATTGAAATTTTACTTGGGGAACTTCCAAAAAGAATGAAAAATATAATTTTGCACAATATATAATACTTATATATATTATATATATTATATATTATATATATATATATATAATTTTGCTATGTGGACACACAAATATCTCTTTATATTGCAATATTTGCAAGGACAAAGATGTCACATAAGAAACTAATTTTTTTTTGTAAAAAATATCATTAGGACATCAACATTGTTTTCCAAAAATTGTATTTTTACTCTAAATGAAAATTAACAATTCATATATTAATTTTGAGGACTTCAATTTGATAAAAGAATAAAATTTGGAAATTTCATAGCCACATTTTGAAGAAATATTTAATGAATCGTGATGCATTCAGTCCTCCATTTTTTTCTCGAAAGTGAAATTCTTTGTTTGGATGAGGAGAGTAAATGTGGAAATTTCAAGCCATATACAATATAATTATCATTTATCAATTTTAGTTTTGTGTATTGTAGTGGTTTTATAGAAGTTTAATATAGGTGTTTATAATATATTATATCATGCAAACATTTTAATGATAACAAGGAATGTGTCAACTATTGAAAGAATTAATCTAATATGTAAATGAGTAAACTTGGAAATTTGTACTTAGCATAAGGATTTAATTAATGATAAGTGTCTACTATTAATTTTTATTAGAAATTCCAAAATAATCATTTTATTGCAAAAAAAAAATTAATAACATTTACTCTAATTCATTGTGTAATGATTGTTGGTTGCAAAGATATAGATAAATTTGTACCTATATTTATTACCAATACTCTTTTGGATATTTATTTGGTGATTCCAAGTATATATAATGATTTTAAAGGAGAAACATTTTGCATTTTATGTAGTCATCCTAGATTGGAGAAAAAACCATGAGTTTAGGATGGAGGTGTTGCTAGTGCTAGCACTGATGCTATGCCTAGTGTTAGTTGTAATGGTGTTGTGCCTCATATTGGTGTTGTTGGTGCTACTAGTATCTACCCATTACTAATGAGAGAAGCTATTCATAGATGGACAACATGTAGAGAAAGTACAATTTACCTTTTAGAGATTAGTGTAAGGACCAAATAGTTCGTATGCCTCCTATTAGTGTTGTTGGTGCTACTAGTATCTACCCGTTACTAATGAGAGAAGTTATTCATAGATGGACAATATGTAGAGAAAGTACAATTTTAAGTGTTATAGATTAGGCTAGGGACCAAAAAGTTCTTATGGGAATGGACTTGCTTCCATTACTGGTATCAATATTGAGCCTATTTACCAGACTATTCCATTCCTTGCATCTGATATTGAACCTATTTCCTACATTATTTCTCAAGTAAAGAGTTTGAAACTGGTTTATATTATGATGTTCTTATATGAAGGTGAAACATGGAGATGGGTGATTAGTTTTCTTGAGTTGTGGCTTGTCCGGCACTATTTAGTGTTCACTTTTTGATAACTTTTGGAGGAAAATGATTTTGTGGAAATGTGATAATATTTATTAAGTTTTTATCAATACTTTAATGTTTTTATTTTTATTTTATCATATATTAATATTTTTTTTCTATTTACAAATGCTTGTAACATTATCAATTTTTCCTGGAAAATAATGTTGAAATGCGCAAATGAATTCATAAACATAAAGATTTCTTCATACACAATGTTCGGTTTCAGAAATGCTAATGTCTAAACCATTTGGAAAAGTAACCTTTTATAATTTGATTTTAATGCTCATGTATTTTGGTACAAGAACTTCATTGTGCAGAGGTTTCATTTTACAAATGTTACAAGGAAAGTTTTGATGGTGGAGAAAACGTTATAATAGTTTTGAAACGCTAGTTTATAGCTTAAGGTAAAACACTGCAAACCATAACAAGATATATGTTGTTACTTAATTGAGTAAACACATTTCTCTTAATATTGAATAATAATAGTACAGTTGACGAATGTGCAATCACCTAATCCATAATTGGCAAATAGAAAAAAAATAAGTTTACACTAGTTTTGTAAAGAAGCCAAGAAAGCATTTTACGAGGAAGAGTTTCAACTTTAACTTGTTAGAAAATGTAAAAGAAGCCTCGAAAGCATTTTATGAGTTCGAGTTTCAACTCTAATTTGTTAAAAAATTAACCCATATTCATTATTAGGATATTTCTATCATATTATTGTTATTTTTTAAAAAAATTAAAAAAATAATTATTATTATTTTATTAAATAAACATGTTTTTAGGTTTTATGTTTTTTTAGTTCAAAGTTAATGTTTTATTTAGATTTATGGTAAAGAAATCAAATATATATATACTTAAGTAGAAATTATTTCTAGAAGGTAAGTAAGCTCTGCATGTCATGTGATTTTCCCTAAAGTATATGACTATTCACATTGTTATGGACAAGTATAAGTAGAAGAAAGTCAGAGATCATTTTGGACATATATAATGAAGCGTCTAATCTAAAATTTCTTAAAGAAAACAAGATTCCCTAAATCTGAGAATAATGATGGTTTGACCTGGATTCTAGATGTGATTTTCCCTAAAGTACATGACTATTCACATTGTTATAGATAAGTATAAGTAGAAGAAAGTCAGAGATCATTTTGGACCTATATAATGGAGCATCTAATCTAAAATTTCTTAAAGAAAACAAAACTCCCTAAATCTGAGCATAATGATGGTTTGACCTGGATTCTAGAGGATGAAAGGTTCTTAGATGTCTCATTTGATCTAATTTTATAAGAAGAGAATCTTCTTGGTTATCAGCTTGGAGGGATTTTGCCCTAGTTTTAAGCTTGTATCTTATATTCTCTGTTTGTGATCTTCATATCTTTATAGTTGATATAGTTGATAAGCTTGTATCTTATATTCTCTGTTTGTGATATTCATGTCTTTATAGTTGATAATTGTTGGATGAAACAAGAAAATATAATAAGATAATCCCAACAGATTCCCCAGTAAATATCAAAGAAAAAATAATTAAATTTAACTAGAATCCCATTTCTCCACCACGGTATCTGAGCGATATTGAAGGCTGGTAGTCTTGAAGATCGCTCTGTTGGTAGTTTTATTGTATAGCTCGCAGTACATTTTGTCTTATGGATAGTGGACCTTAGGTAGTTCGCACCAACTGTATATCATTTTCTGCGATGACAGTGGGTCACCATTCGCTATTTTTTTCAAGGGTCGCTCTCTATCGCCGCTCACTATTTTCTACGATGATAGTGGCTAGTGGATAATTCGAATAAAAGGAATGACGATTATTTGAGTTGCTCGATTTACCCTATCGTGACCCACAGTGGTTCACGTATAAATACAGTGGCACTACATCACACATGTATGTGGTTAAATGATATCACACTATATCTATGGCATGTACAATTTACAGTGACGCACAATACACACTTGTAGATGGCAGTGATTCGTTCTCCATCCTATGATTCGGATGGATCACTTTTGACTTAAATAAAGCGGCACCATCATCAGAATTGGCTCGTCTGACACACAATTAGCTCTTTGATTATATAGCATCTTATTATACAATGTGACTCATATATAGTAGCTACGTCCCTCTGTTCATCACGACTGACATTACAGTGTGAGTCGACTGATGAGGACTGTGACTTACCGACCATGAAGTCGTGACATCATTTCTCTTAAAACAGAATCTTGACAGTATGACTTTGGTCGTGAGATTTTGATGACAATACCATGGCATTGCTACCAGAGCTATCGTATATTGATGTTGTGTAGAAGAAGGCCTAATGTTTGGACCCGAAGGAAGACTTGTAAACAATGCATGGCCAGCTACAATTAGGGTTAGTGGTAGACCCTAGATTTTCGATCAATCATCAATCTCAACCAACAATTCAAATTTTAACAATTTTTCATAAATCTCAAATTATCATATAGTCATCATACATCAAATTATCATATAGTCATCATACATCAGAAATTTCTATTTGACTAAGGTTTAAGTTTAAAACTCTAGAATTCTAATTTCACAATCTCAACAATCTTACATAAATCTCAAATCATCATATTTAAGAGATTTTACTTTCACTAAGGTTCAAGTAAAATGTTAATAATCTTTAAGCATGGTTGACTTAAAGTAAAGGCAGAATTATGACATTGACTCAAGGGCGTAAGACTATGACAACAACACTCATTAGTAAAATTGTCTACTTTACATCTCTTCCAAAGTCTAATCCTTTGAAGAAACAAAGACTAAGTTGGAAGGGCTATAGCATTGGTTATAGCATGCCTTAACTAGAGGTCTGAAATCTGAGATAAGGACACATAACCGAGTTACAAGAGTAGTAAGAACAAGGTATGTTATTTTCCTTTCAATGATGTTTTTCTCGTGAATAGAAGATCCAAGATTGGATAGATTTGTGGAGCATCTTGTGGCTATTAGAGGGTAGAAATTAGGTGTTCCTTGTATGCCCTTATTACAAATCTCAATAGCACTAGACAAAGGAAGGAGGATTCTCACAATCAATAAGGAACTAGACATTTTAATAAATTCTTCCTATTTGAGAGGGAATGAGCTTCGGTTTCTCTGGTGAGGTTGAGAGGAACTAAGCTTGGATATTGGTTCTCCCCGTGTCATGTACTAGGCCAAGACTAACCGTCATAACTCTAGTGCATTAATAGGGAGAATAGATTGAATAAGCATGGTTCTCCTTGGGTTAGGTAACAAGGACTAATATCCTATGTCAAGTATGTGGACATGGATAAGGAGAATAGTGGATTGGATAAGAATCTTGAATATTCTTTATTGAGTCATACAGTGTGATGGATTAGGATGGAGATTAGAAGTCAAGTACATGGACTTGGATGAAGAATGGTCCCCTAGATGGTCAGATGGAGGACATATTCTGGGTATTCTAGGTGGAGTATGTGCCTAGCATGGAAAATTTTACAAGCTAATATTCCTAAGTGGGCTAATTTTTAGTGCTTTTGTTGGAAATAATACTGAGAGGGGGCTGAATCAGTATTATCAAGTCAATTATTTTTCATTTCATATATATATATACATACATACACACACACATAGTCACCAAAAGCTTGAATTTATATTGTATTAAAACATTGTGTTTGGGTCAAGTTAATCCACCAAATATACATATATCAGAGTTTGTTACCAAATTTGGACAGTAGGTTGAAAGGGGGAATTCTTGCAATATCCTTCTTGTACCTATATTATTCCTATTCAAAATTATTCTAATCCAAACATTTTTCTATATATAGATTCTCAAGTAAGCTCCTAAAATCCAACAAAATTTATATTTAATTCACAAAATCAATGTTTTTTTGTCTTGTTCTCTAGGGAGAGGATTTTTTTTGGATTGAGGAGGTGGAACGGGGGGTGGGTACCAACTAATATGAAGTGCCATGCATTATTCAAATTCCAAGGGCTCTAAATTTTGGTTATTTGAATAGTTGATGTTTTTGGAATTCAAGGTCTCCCTTAATAAATCCATGGATGAACTACCTATTTTATTTTAATCTATTCTTTCCTCCTAAAATATAACTTTGATTATGGTTAACGAGACCTTACAAAAAAATAATTTTTGGAGGGATTTCTTAATCTAGTTGGATATTGGTTTCCACCTCTCTATTCCACCTAGACCTCTAGTCGGTTTCATCAGTTTCCTTGATTATAGTAGCATTTACTATTTACAGCAATTTTTCAGATCGTGAACTTCCAGAGTTTCTTTGCCTCCCTAAATGACGATATTTTTTTAGGTTTGCCACCAAACATGGGGAGATCTTGTTTTACCTAGAGAAATATCTCTGATGAGGTATCATATGCAGCAAATTAAGATCATATGACCAAGTTATGACCCTAGGAAGTTGGATGCCCAATTATCCCCAACGGGGCCCACAAACTTTTGGTGTTCCATCTCTTAGAGTTAGGTTTTGGTTGTTTGTGGGTTACCTTATTTTTTCAATCATAAAAAGGTCATTGAGCCTCATTGTAACATAGCTTAGAGGTGTGTAACCATGTCATATCTTCTTAGAGATAAGCTACCATCACCCGAGCTAGTTTATTTCCATTCTATATGTAAGCATATTTCAGTTCTTTAATT
>APFE030257248.1:815-10964 GCA_000404065.3 Pinus taeda
ATCAATCAAAACTATTACCTTTTTCTTCTTGATATGTCCTTCTATCTTGATAGTTTGAGGAGTGGTAATTCTGACCAATGCATTACAAGATATGGTCGGATTCATTTCTTCTTTCTCTAGGTTTTTTTTTAGTGTTTATCCTTTCTTTTGACGTTTCTTGTTCCTTTTTTTTCCTCCTCCAATCTATGTAAAATAATCTCTTCTCGGCACACTTATGACCTTTAGTGTATTTTCTATCACAGCTGTAACAAATCCCTTTGCTCTTTTTCTTCCAATTGTTGGGGTGTCAACCTTGTAGGTTGTGGAAGGCTGGGGGAAACAACACTTTCATCCTTATAGTTGTGAGTGGCAGGCTTACTTGTTGCCATAATTTTTCCTTACATTTTTCTTTCCAACCTGAACACCTTCTCCAATGAGTCAAGTTCCCAAAGGCGAACCTCATGTTGGATGTTATCCCTTACCCTTATATTCAATTTTTTGAAGTCCTCAATGTGCTCCATCATTGAACCCTTTTGTTCGATATTTATCAATTGGCTAAAAAAAGTGTTTCTTTTTCTATCCTCATAATGTACTATCATTTCTTCCGTAAAAATTTCCCAAGTGACAATTTTTTTACGAGAACAAAGCCATTGATACCATACAAATTGATTTGGTTCCAAATATAAAGTTGCAATGTGTACCTTTTGTGTGTTTTGCACATTATGGAGATCGAAAAATTGCTCTATATGTAGTATCCATGTTACGAGATCCTTGTCATCAAACTTCCTAATATCTATCTTTGGAACTTGGTGGGTCTTCAATCCAACATTAGAGTCTATGAAACCATGATTAACATTTATTTTGTTCTCATCATGAGTTTCATTTACTACCCTTTCACCATTAGTAAGCATTTCTTGTAGCAACTTATTCAAATCTATCTTCAAATCTTCCATCTTAGCGTCCATTCCATTCATCTTAACTTCCATGCCAACCATCTTAGCTTGCATGCCATTCATATTAGCTTCCACACCATTCATCTTAGCTTTGATTACCTTTTATGAGAATGAAATTTGTTGTACTTGGTCTCATAATTTTGATATATCATGTTGCAATTCTTCCTCTTCTTCATGATTCATGCTAGAGCTTTCAGGTTGCTTACTAGGTGTTTCCATTTTCTTTCTTCAAGGCATCAATTAATAATAATTATGCTTCACTATGCCCTTTGAACTTCAACCTAATTTTTCAATCCAAACTTATGAAAAAATTTAAAAAGACTACACACCTTTTTTCACTTTGTAGAAGCTTGATATTGAATCTGTTGTATCTTTGTAATTGCAGATCTGCAAGCTCTGAAATTTCTTCCTACTGTAGCCCTCCGATTCCTCTTTCCAATGCCACCACTGGGATCAAAATTTGATTCTCCAAGAAATCGTTATGCCCAATCTCCCAAGATGACATGATTATATAATTTTCCAGTAGAGCGAACTTGTACAGTGTACACGTGTCACTGTTTCGACCTTCTGATCTGAAAAAAAAAAAAAAAAAAAAAAAAAAAAAAACCTCAGTCCATCCTCCTTCTTAATTCTTAGAAATTTCAATCTGGTGCTCAGAGAGAAGTTATGACGATTTCCCAGGTACCTTGTTGAATGTAATTCAGGAGTCTGCAAAACCATAACGTCCCAGATCATTATCTCTGAATTTATAGCGATACAAATCAGACATTCGGACCCGAGTTAGAATGTTTCAGCACAAATGGTTTTTGTTTTAGCTTTTGAAACGTCGCAAAATATAAAATAAAATAAAATTAAAATTAAATTGAAAATGTAAAATAAAAAAATTAAAATTAAATTAAAATTAAAACATAAAAATAAAATAAATTATAGCGAAAATTCCACGATGACCTATTTAGAGCAGTGAAACCCTAGAATCCAAATCTCTGATACCAAATGTTATGAAACCAGTGCACTACTAGACCTCCTACTAGTTCCTCCAATGGCTAGAATTAGTTTAACTCACTATAACTCAGTTAGACTGAGTTATCTAATTACAACTCAAAAGAACTCAACCTAAGCCCCTAAAATTTATGGATCACTCTACATGACTCTAGATAGACTTCTAACTCGAATTTACTAAGTCAATTAAGTCAATTTAACTTAATCAATTATTACAATTTTCTATGAGGATAGAATTTCGATTTAATTCACAATTTAATTCAAGGACAAATTAAAATGGAATTTCTTGTTGCTATTTTTAACACTCCCTCTCAACAAGAAAGGGATTATCTGCTACCCCGATTATCAAGGAATTTTTTCTTATAGAATCATCGGAATTACATGTAACTGAGCTTATTAAAAACCATGAAACATAAGCTTATAAACAAAGATTAAAGACATAATCATGCATAAGATCAAGACACAGATATTTGGTTACAGAGTTCGTCCAATTTGGACTACGTCTCCAGGGCCAACTCAACAGTGGGGATGCCTTCATTTATTAAGTGGCATGAAAAGAGAATAAGTACAAGTAGATTTTACATAAACACCCTTATACCTCAAATCTGGAAGATAGCTGACAAATAGAGAGCCCATCTCTAGAAACATACAACATCACTAAAATCATGGCGAGAAATCATGCAGAAATGCCTATCTGAACGCCCAATTTTGATCAAAGGACTTCCTGCACCTTTTAGAACCTTTAGATACTTGAGGCAAGGTTTTGGTCACCTGCCAGGAGCAGGTGCCGATGCTCTGTAATGGTATTTTGAAAAATAATGTAGCTACTATCCCCCTTTCTCTGAAGCGGGTAGTCCTTTATATATGATGGTGATAAATCTATCAATTCCAGGATAGTTCTAAACCAACAACAAGTTTAGTAGGCGGGTCTATTTTCTTTAATATAGAGGATCTCAGGTTCCACATAATATGTGTAAACAAACCTAATAAATATGTAAAAACTATTAAACACACATTTAACCTGGCAGCCTTTTACTATCAATGTTTTTCCCATCAGCATTTCCAATCAGCAGACAGACTAAAATCCCATGCATCAGGTGCCCTATGATAACCACAGACCGACAAACTATTAACCACGATATATAATATATCGGGTCCTGGAGTCCATATCGCAAATCACAATCGGTGGAAACCACAATTATTACAACATGCAACTGCTTCCCCTTTGCGAAACGCGACTACAATATCACAAATCGCAACATAATTATGCGATTGTGATATACCGCATCACAACTAGGACTTGCTTCAGGGGTTGATTCTTTCACCTTCTCATTTTGTGATGGGTGATTGCGATTTGATCACATTGCAACCATGGCTTGCTTGGGGATGATTTTCTTTAAGTTGCTACCTCTTCATTTTGCGATCTACAATATGTGAGACCAATGGAAGCCTGCCACTTGGCGCTTCCCCATTCATTAAGAGTGTCTGCCATGTCATCTCCTCATACCACCTTTCCAAGTCAAACATAAACTTTGACTTGCTCTAAATTCTTAATAAGAACTCAGATTTGAGTGACGTTCACACAATTTGAATCAGGATGATGAGCACTTTGATCTGATGCTAAGTTTATCCAAATTCTACCACTTCGAATTTTTTAGCCTTTTACCATGCCACTGTTACTTTTTGAAGATCCAGCTAGAGCAATTCTCCCCATTGAGAAGCTTTTGGTCCTCCAAAATCATTAAAATAATCTTCAACTACTGTGTACATTATTTGCACCACAAGTTTCCTAATGGGTCCATCCTTCCTTCTCCTTCACCTTTGTCCTTTGGAGCCATAAGTGATGAGCCGACACCCGCATCCCTTACAAACATGTAGTACAATACTCTTGCAAATTACATGCTTAATTCTATGACCAATAACAAGCCAATCATCCCATACTTGCCATGCATTTACAACACATACTCTGTGGTCAAGTTTAAATAAAATGGAAACAATACCCCAGCTATCAATACAAGGCCAAACATCATGGTTGCTTCAACAAGTGATGGAAAGCACATCATCAGGAAGAAATGATTTACAAAAATAAGGTCAAACGTCATTGATGCTACAACAAGTGATGGAAAACACATCATCACTTGTACAGTTTAACACGCAACACATGATTTAAAACAAGGCCATGACATTCTACCACACCTAGAAAAACCATCTTTCACCTTCAAAGTGAACAGGTCATCTCACTGTGATGCATTTGTTGGTCGAACAATTGTTTCACCTAGTTCGTGCATAGACGCTTTATCCTTATGATGTTGCTCTAGATGGAGCCTCTGACATGTGGCTCTTTGATGACCACCTATGTCATAGTGACTACAATAAGCCTTCTTCCTCTAGATATTTTATACCTTCTTCTTCTTTTCCTGCCTTGGAGAGGGTCTTTCACACTTCATTCTCTTTCAGGTTGCTATTCTTCTCCAGCACTCAGCAAACACATGGTTACACAATCCACAAAAACTGCAAGTTTTTCTATGCCATGATTTTCATTCATTATTAACAATATGGTTTTAATCAAAATGAACATTAGAATACCAAGACTTGTTATACATTTCTTGTTGGTCTCTGTTACATTCATGGGAACGAGAGCTTGCCTCAACTCTTTTTCCACAATGAATATAGCCATAGGTTGATGGTGATGTATTCCCATCATCATCTTTCCTTGACGGGTTCAACAATGTCATGGAAGCTTCTGACACCTTTGAGCATTGTCCTTTAATGTACCCAAAACTTGTAAATCAAGGTTTTTTCTCAACCTCCAATGGTTGAGTTATGCCTTGGCCATTAACACCAAGTCCTTCTCCTTTGTACCTCATCTTGGTAAGGAGTTTCATGCTTGTCCCTCTAATGGGTATCTCTACATTTCCAACAAAAATTATATTATGTGAACATGAAACTAAAGATAAATCAACATCTCTTACCTGCACGGTTGATTTATGAAGAATTGGTGAGGGCTTTTCATCATCTGTCATTGATGGTTCGCTAGTTGTTTTAGTGTATTCCTAATCTCCTTCCTGACATACCCAAGTCCTGTATGTCGGAGTAATTTTGCTACTCTTATGGGGTTTATGATGCCCTAGCCATTAATTATGAGGTCTTTCCCCTCATACCCCATTCTCTTTAACAATTTGGAGTCAATACCTACGGTATGTTCTTCAAACGCGGCGAAATCATTATCAGGAAAAATACACAGAGTTGAAGAATTTCTTTTTACCTCACTGGAGTTATGTTGTAGCTTTTCCAAAGCCTCATCCTTAGCTTGCATCTGGTGTAGCAACCTTTGTTTCTCCTCTCTCTTTCTATAGTAGCCTCTTTAATTCAGCATTCTCTTCTTGAAGTTTCTGACTAATCTCCTCATTTGAATGACGAGAAGAAGAGGAAGGTAGTGAATAAGATGCATAAGCAGTGGAAGTTGCGGATGAAGCATCTCTTTCCGATCTTCCTTTCTCCTCCTCTCTTCTTTTCTCATACGCACCATACATGATTTCTTCCATTTAGGACATCCTCAGGAAGGCTTCGTTGTTCTTTTTTTTTTTAATTTATATATTTATTTGTTTTTATTCTGTTTTATATATATTATATATATATATAATTATATTTTAAGGTTGATTTATTTATTTCTATTGTTTATTTTTTTATTTTATTTTATTTTCATATGGTTTATTTTTTATTATTTACTTTTATTTATTGATTTTTTATATTTTTATTTTATATTGTTATTTTTTTTGGGTTTTTTCATTGATTTATTTGTTTATTTAATTTATATATATATATGTGTGTGCTTGTGTGTGTGTTGTTGTTATTATTATTTATTTTATTTATTTTTTTTTATTTTTTATTTAGTTAGGTCGGGTCCAATATTTTTATTTTTTTTATTTTTACTTTGAATGTTTATTTTATTTGTATTTTTTGGTTCTAAAGCCTAATATTATAACAATATATAATATATTATATATATATATATATATATATATTATATATATGATATTAATAATAATAATAAATAATTTTATTTTATTTACCTTTTTAAACTAACCACTAAAATTATTTTATTTTTTATATATTTTTCACCTAGTTTAACTAATTTCCATTATAAAATAATAAATAAATAAGAATAATATTATATTAATAAATAAATTTTTGACCTTGGTCCCAAAGTCGAAAAATTAGTTGTTAATCAAATTTAGCCGTTGGAGTCCCTATTCAATCTATTTAACATGCCAAGCTGGATTTGTCTCTTCAACTTGTCCTGACGATGAACCACACTGGTTGGTTCGAAATGCGTTGACAAATGAAAATTTTATGTGATTTACGCTGAAGAATCTCTCATAAATAAAGGCTTCGTTCATTTCTTTATCATCCTCCATGGCTGCACATTTAGTCATTCACGCATTCAATTTCATATCAGCAAAAGACAACTTCTCTTCCCAACGCACTTCAACATGTCCATGTCTCCTCTTCGTAGCACACATCCTTTGAAGCTTTTTTTTTTAGAGTACTCATGCAAGTCACCTCAACTAATACTTGCTCTGATACCACTTTATCCAGGGATTTTTTCTTATAGATGCGTCAAAATTACATGTAATTGGGCTTATTAAAAACCATGAAACATAAGCTTATAAATGAAGAGTAAATACATAATCATTCATGAGATCAAGACACAGATATTTGATTACGGATTTCATCCAATTTGGACTACCTCTTCGGGCCTTGCTCAACAGTGGGGAGGCCTTCATTTATTAAGTGGCATGAAAAGAGAAGTACAAGTAGATTTGACATAAACACCCTTATAACTCCAATTTGGAAGATATCTGACAAATGGAGAGCCTATCTCTAGAAACAGACAACATCACTGAAATCCTAGTGAAAAATCATGCAATAGCACCTGTCCGAACACCCAATTCTGATCAAAGGGCTTCCTGCACCTCTCAAAACCTTTAGATACTTGAGGCCAGGTTTAGGCCACCTACAAGGAGCAGGTCTCGCTGCTCTGCAATGGTATTTGGAGAAATCCCATAGCTTATCTCCCCCTTTCTTCAACGTGGATAATCCTTTATATATGCTAGCAGTAAATCTCTCAATTCCTAGGTAGTTCTAAACCAAGGAGAATTTTAGCAGGCAGGTATGTTTTCTTTAATATAGAGGATCTCAGGTTCCACATAATATGCAGCAACAAATCTCATAAATATGGAAAAAAACTTAACCGCGCATTTAACCCATCGGCCTTTTACTATCTATGTTTTTCCCATCGGTGGACATACTAAAATCCCATACACCAAGCATCCTACGTTAACTGCAGACCCGACAAACTATTAACCACGATATATAATATATCAGGTTTGGGAGTCCATATCGCAAATCACAATCGACGGAAACCACAAAGAGTACAACATGTAATTGCTTCCCCTTTCTGAAACGCAATTGTGACATCGCAAATCACAACATAATTCTACGATTGTGATATATCGCATTGCAGCCAAGACTTGCTTCAGGGGTCAATTCTTTCACCTTCTCCTTTTGTGATGGGCGATTGCGATTTGATTGCATTGCAACCATGGCTTGCTTGGGGCTGATTTTATTTAAGCCATGGCCTCTTCCTTCTGCGATTTTTGATATGCAGGACTAATGGCAGCCTGCCACTTGGCACTTCCCCATTCGCCGAGAGTGTCTACCATGTCATCTCCTCCTGCCACTTGTCCAAGTGAAACATAAACTTTGACTTTCTCTAGCTACCTCATATGAACTCAGATTTTAGTATCATTCGCACCATTGGAATCAGGACGATGAGCACTTCGATCCGATGCTAAGTTTATCCAAATTATGCCACTTTGAATTTTCTAGCCTTTTACCATGCCACTAGTACTTTTTGAAGATCCACCCGGATCACCTGATCCTACCTCTGTGAAACTCGAATTTGCATCTTAACAATGCCTTTGTCAAAATATTTTCATCCTTCTCCTCTGTGGGAATTTACTCCAACAACATAATTCTCCTTTGCACACAATCTCGAAGACGATGATACCAGGTATCAATATGCTTGAACTGATCATGAAAAACTAGATTCTTAGAAAGTTTGATGTAACTCTGACTATCACAGTAAATCATAGTTGGATCCATCTACTAACCAAACAAACCAACAAGAATCTTCCTCATCCAGATAGCCTCACAAGTTGCTTGACTAGTAGCCATGTACTTTGCTTCCATTGAACTGAGTGCAATTGGTCTATGTTTCCTGTTGTACCAAGAAACAATTACTAACCCAATACTGAATATCCCACCTAATGTGTTCTTCCTGTGAGATGGAATCCTTTCCCATTCTACATCAATGAAGACTTGAAGCTTCACTCCCTCTATCCGCCTGTACCATAAACCATATTCAGTAATGCCTCTGGCATATTTCAACACATGTTTGGTTGCCTTCCAATATAGCTTGGTCGGATTAACCATCGCTTGATTAATCTGGTTAACTACATAACACATGTCTGGTTGTGTGTTCAACAAATACATGAGTGAAACCACAAACTATCAGTAAATAGTAACCTCCACTACTTCACCAAAAGTAGCATCCTCCTTCCTCCATTTACCTATTAAAGGAGTCTCCATGGGTTTACTTCTCTCCATGTGGAACCTTATGAGTATCTCATTGGCATAGTTTCCCTAAGAGACAAAAAGTTTCTCATCACCTTGCCATACTTCCATACCCAGAAAATAGTGCATGAGCCCCAAGTCATTCATTTCGAACTCTCTTGCAAGATCCTCTTTGCAAGACTTAATCACCTTATCATCACCTATCATAATCAAATCATTGACATATAAAACAATAGTCAACAATTTAACTTCAACCATAATATTGTAAAGGTTTTCATCTGCTTCACTTTTGGTGTAGCCCAACCTAGTGAAATAGGTATCTATCCTAGTGTACCAAGCACGGGGTGCTTGTTTCAGTCCATATAGTGCTCGCTTGAGTTGGAACACATGAGACTCATTGTCGAAGGTATAAAATCCTTCAAGTTTCTCAATATACACATCTTCCTCAATCATTCCATTGAGGAATGTTGTCTTTGCATCCATTTGATGTATCTTCCATCCCATCTGCCTTGATAATGATAGAATGAATTCGATTGATGAGTACCTTGCAACAGGAGCAAAAATCTCATCGTAATCACTCCCCTCTACCTGAGAAAACCCTTTGGCCACCAACTTGGCCTTGTGTTTCTCCGTACTACCATCCCCTGCTTGATTTACTTTGTAAAGCCATTTGGAACTCACAACTTACTTGTATGTCGGTCATGGGACCACATCCCAAAAATTGTACCCGATAATGGAGTCATACTCTTCAACTATGGCATCAACCCAAACTAGTTTTGTAGGTTTTAACTCCATAAAGAAATTAACTGCATACAAATTCTAAAACACAGAAAATAAACAATGCAAGAGCATAACACATAAAATACATATACGCAGAGATTTTCCCCTCAATCACAAAACTGAGACTACCAACTTGATTTTTCATTATGTTACTTTCAATGTTATAATACATATTTATACATGTCGAAGCATCCAATACCATGGACCGAAAACCATCGCATCCAAAACCATGGACTGAAAACCATCGCATCCAAAACCATGTGTGAAAACTATGTAAAAAACCATAGGTAGGTCTGCCCAACCTAATATAGGGTCCAAAAAATAAAATTCCCAGGGCGCTGCCCCCGACCCCGTAGAGGGGGGCTACCTACCCCCCTAAAACTATGTAAAAAACCATAGGTAGGTCTGCCCAACCTAATATAGGGTCCCCAAAAAAAAATTCCCAGGGCACTGCCCCCGACCCCGTAGAGGGGGGCTACCTACCCCCCTATGACCCCCCCGCTATGCAATTGGCACAATGAAGGGGGGGCTCCAGCCCTCCTCTAACCCCGCGATTAACTACGTGGAAAGAATATAACACAACCCAACATTCTCCCACTTGTTGTTTTTTTTCCATAGGGGACCACAAGAGATCTTAATCATTTATCCAACCCTGCAATGCCCATTGTTTCTCTACACCAAGAGAACTTCTCAGAGATCATAGATTTTTTCAATGCATCTACAGTATTCTTCAAAGTTTCCACCTTTACCAACAACACCTTTTTGTCTTCTATCATATCCCTCACAAAGTGATACTGAA
>APFE030257265.1:0-32389 GCA_000404065.3 Pinus taeda
CGATTCCAATCAAAGGAAGTGACCAGACTACTTGGAGGGGGTACCATAAGAACGAGAGAATTACCCCCTTGAGTTACGAGAATGGGAGAATTTTCCTCCTGTCTTGATGGAATAGGAGGGTTGCCTCCAAGCTCATTGGAATCTGAAGAAATGAAAGAACCTAAGTGGTATCATACTCACTCTCTATAGGAAAGGTACGATTAACTAAAGGTAAAATCAGGTCAATTTTTTCCTCAACCTGTGATTGGTCAGGTATAGAATCATGGGATTCACATTCAAAGAGAGTGGGTTTGACCGATGGTTGATTTGGGTTAGTCACTTTATCAATTAGTGAAGGATTAAGGGAGAGTCTCCCATAACTAGATGAAAGTCACTACGGAGAAGTAGGATGGTTATCCAACACTTTTTTGGCTTCATATAGATAAGGATAGAAGTGAATGGGGTGCCCTTAACATAACCTACAGGGAAACTTAACTTTACCCTTCTTTCCATGAACTTTACTACCACTAGTTGATGGTGTGTCACTAGTGTGATCTCCAGAAGTTGATGACACAGGATAATGTGAATGAGAAGACCATTGTTCTAAGATTTGATGAATATCAGAAAAATTTCAAAGAAGTTGGTATCTCATACAAAGTTTACAAGGATATCGAAGTTTGTGAGGCTTATCAGATTGTTTCTCATCAGAAGTTGCATTCGAAGCAATGGTTATTTGGTTGCCCCCCTGCTGAATTTTCTTCTTCTTCTTCTTCACTTTCTTCTTCTTCTTAGCCACTTGTTTACTAGTACCAATACTTTCACCAGGTGAAGAGGAAGAAGGGGATTAAGAAACAACCAAGGAAGAAGGAAAAGGGTCAACTTTAGGATCAACTTGAGGTTGATTTTGTCCAGTTGTAGGAATATTATGTTGCAGGGCCAAGGAGGTCAAGAACAACCATACTGGCAAGCTGATGGTAAGTCACGGAAGGGACAATGTATCTAAATAAGGAGCATCAATATTTCCTAAAGGAGGAAAAGGACTAGGATTCCCATCAAAAGGAATTCCTTGATCGATGGACTTCGGAGTTGTTGCCATATGTTTCAACCTAAGATCAACTAAGGAGCGACGTGGAGGATGTTATCCATGGTCAATTAATTTATTTTAATCAAAATAACATAACAAAACAAAATAGGGATAATCTAGGCAAAAGGATTACCAAGCAACTATGAACTGCAATAAACTGCCTCAGTAAACCAAGAACTTAACATACGTGCAGGAAATCTCCCGAAATGTTGTGTTCAATATATCACAGTGTACAAGGTGATCGACTCAGTTACCTAAGGATGGATAACAACCTTTTGTAGTCCTCCCACATGTACTCGAAAGTACGTGGAGGCCCATTTCGTATTAGCACTGTCTAATGAGAAACTGCACAGTGAGAGCATTCCTTTATACTTTACGTACTGTAACACTGCCCTATATACCTGAACGTACGTGGATAAGACATGATATACTCACGTACATGGAATGAGGTATCACACTCGAAATGTATCGCAGACAATTAGCGACAGTTGCTATGTTTTATACGCCAGAACACGTCTCTAGCCTAGAACCTCTAAATGTTTTGCGTTAGGTGACAATGCTCCATTAGGTTAACTGAGATTAATTTTAAGTTGATCTTGATTAAGAGTTTGTATTTCAAGGTTCACCGCATGATGTCCTTGAAATTCCTAGAATGAAACTATAATGAGAAACATTGTTTCCATTTTATTTTGAACAATGAAAACCTTAACTACAAGGGATAGAGCAATCATAATGTTTGAACAAAGAAAAAAGAGCACATCTAATGCAATTTATCTAGCTATTCCTATCAAGCATTCACAAGCTACAATACACAATGCAAGTTTTTCTTTTCAGTCCCTTTAATGTTTAGATGAACAAAATGAAACTAAATGAACATACAATCAATCAATCTTTTTGTAAGAAACGAAGACTTTATGACTGTTCCTTTTTGAAAGAAATGAAGACTTTAAGACACTTCCTTTTCAGAAAATATTAATCAACTATAAGCTAACTTTGACAATGAATTGATAATGATAAATAAATCATTCAAGAAACACTAAACAATCAAGTTCAAAGTAGGGCTAGGAGAAAAGATATAAGTTGATTTCAAAATCATAGAAACATTGATCTTTAAACAAATAACTTCAAAAGCAAAATTGGAAAAATACAGGCCAAATATGGGTTTTTAAGCTTAAGGAGGATCAACGCAGGTCAACGTGGGAGTAACTGCACTGCATAGCACTGTCTCTAAGCCAAGGGTGCTCTGTAGAGCACTATCCCCTGACCAAACCTATGCTGGTGCCAGAGAGGCCAATCAAAAGACATATAACCTCAATTTTTTGACCAAAAACACTTCACAAAGACTGAAATAAGATCAATGAAAGCAAGTAAAGTCTACTAGGGTGTATTATGATGAGGATAAACTACTTGGAATGATGGTCAATCCCCAGTGGAGTTGCCAATTTTTTTTGTGGAATTTTGCATCTACAAATAAACACAACTTCCTTAAGTGGGTAGCTACACTTAGAACAACATAATTAAAGAGTTTAAAATTTTCCTATAGAAGATAAATAAGACAAGGGACCTACTTTTTATCTTTCACTTCCCCTTTTCTCCTTTGAATAACTCCTATCGCTCCTTCTCGAACTAAATCCGCTCGATTAGTACCTACAATCATAAACAAAGGACAAAAACCAATCAAAGCAAGAGATATATCTATTATAAGCAAATGGAATCGAAAGTATTTACACATATAATCATCATACATAAACACAATAATATGGGGAAAGGTGTAAACAACTTTATTATGTAGAAGGAAGAGATAAAACCAAATAAGTCTGATCCCATGTCACTCATCTAGCTTGAGTTCCATCCTTCATCACACCAAAAGCACAACACTCTGGTAGCATAACAATACTTGCTTATGATCTAAAACCTCAAACCAACAGTATCTCCCTACAATTCTTCAAAGTCCAACCCTTTGATCACTATGATGAGTGCTCAATTTATAGGGAAATGGAGGTTGTTTTGTCCTAAATTGGGCATTGAATGGCTTTCCAATTTGGGAGTTAGTTTCAATGGAGGAAGGTATGAGAGGATAGGGGGTTATTTGATTCATTTCCTATCCAATTTTGAGCTCATAGGAGGGGATAAGAGGTGGGAATCTTCTAGAATGGTATAGAATGTAGGAATATTCCCAGAACTTTATGAATATTTTGCTCAATCTCGTCCAGTGCAGGTCAAAGTGGGCCTAGGTGATCTACAGAGCAGGCTTGAATGGGCCTAAGGGCTCTGCAGAGAATTTACCCTTGACCAATGTTGTGCTGGTCCCTCAAGGAGTCATTTTAGGATGTCTTCAGGCCAGGAAACTCTCAGGAATGATGGAATTCAATATGGTGACTTATCTAAGGCATGTAGCAACTGAATTATGGTTTAATGAGCCCTAATAGTACCGATTTGAATGTTGGGAGTGATCTTCCCAAATAGACATGTAACACCCGTGGAAACTGCGAGTGTTGGAGGATCAATGACATTTGAAGGATCTACCCGAGAGGTTGTGAGTGTGGAAATGCCCACGGAAGTGCTGAAGTCACCAAGGTCACCCAGGCCGAGGCCTACACTGACTAGAGAGGGTCCTAAGACAAATATGGACAAGTAGAAAGTGACACAGCCAGTGTGCGAGTTGCCCAGGAAACAATAGAAGAAAGAGAAGTCCACCGCGTAGGAGAAGGGCAAGGTTGTAGACCTATAACTCGACGAGGACATATAAGAAATTGATATGGGCACATAAGACATTGACATTGAGGGCATAGACCCTATCTCAAAGCTACCAGAATACATTCCTCTGCTTCGAGGCAAGGTGAAGGTCCTGAAGGACCTAGGTGAGGGAAAATTTTTACTCAACACACAGTTGCAGCCAGATAATATCATGTTCGAAGGACCAAGTCTGGCACACATTTCCCACTTAAAACTTGAGGATTGGGACTTGGAAGATACTGAGCGGTTCCCCCACTTGGCGACTTATACATTTATGCACCGTGTCTTCTATAATACTTTGGTGTGACTGCGTTGGAGCCAAGACAAGTAATAAAAGGGGAGGACAAGGCCAGTCTATTGAAGTTGCTATGGTTGCCGCATTACAACCACATGCCCATAACATTTATAGTGATCAAACACCTGTATGCTTGGTGCACGATTTGTGCCTATGGTTAGGAGAACCGATACCAATCACCAACATGTTGATCCATAGGATCACACTACTACCGCACTCAAGGCTGAATCTAGCCAAAGTATTTGGCGAAAAGGTGGGCTAGCGTGACCTCACTGAAAGAATGAAGGACAAGTTCAAGCTTGCCAAGAAGCCATGCGGCTACTCAATTTCCAGCATAACAGACCCCGCGGTTAAGGTAGCCAACTAGATCCTAGCTAGGAAAATAATGAGGAAGTGTCGTGTAGATGAAGTGTTAGCACTAGTTGTGTCATTAGTGGCCCAGTGTGTAGAGGGTGTACAATTCAACTGGGTGCGCTACCTCTGTAGTGAGTTCCTCACAAATTGCAGAGAAGCAGAAGAGCAGACTAATACATTCCATTAGGTATGGATTCTACTATAAATTGTACTGGTCGCATGGGAATTACCAGAGGACAATTAGTTTCCTACGATCGCATTAGATTTACCAGAAGCAGTGAAGTTCACTTCACTCTCGGCCACAAAGGACCCCAAAAGGGTCAAGGACAGTAATATATTTTGGGTACTAATGGAATCGAGCATCCACACCACAATAAAATTGCAAGTCGTGGTTATCACTAACTGTCTTTGAGCAGTTGGTAGAATATGTGGAATTCAAGGTGGACTTCCACTATGTCTCCATGCTGCCGTGAAAGGATCTCGAACATAAATGGTATGGTCTTTCATACCTGGTGACAGATGATGAAATCACAATGATCCTTAATCGTTGGCCATCAGAGTGGTGCATAGCCTCAAATTTATCTGTAGGATCTAGTGAGTCAAAAGGAAAGAAGAAGAAGGAAGAGGCCCAGTTGAAGATGGAGTAGCAAGTTGATAGGAGGAAAAAGGAGGCTAAGGGAAAAGTCAGAGCAGAGTGCACTGCTAAGGAGTAGGTGGAAGAGAAGAAAGATGAGGAAGAGTGCGACTTTGATAGGAGTTAGAAGTCTCCTTCACCGTAGATGGAGGACGAAGAGAAGAAATCATGACAGGGTGGTGCAGACCCAAAGACCACTCCATTCTGGGTTAAGCGCACTATGGAGTAGGAAAACGAAGGGCCCCGAAAGAAGTCCAAGGCTAGTAAATCATCACTAGACTTGTTCACTTTGACAGAAGGTGATCTGAATGACATCGGGGACACAATGAGGGATGTGACTGCAGAACTACTGCAACATTTTGAGCAGCAACAGAAACAAGCCCTGGGCACCATTCATATAGGTTTGTACGAGTTGTAGATCTAGGCTACTCAGACTGGTGTAGGGTTGGGCAGTGTGGCGTTGACTAGTTTGGCATCAGGAACCTTAGAAGCAGTGGCGATGGTTCGCTCTATGGACCCCTAGGCCGTCGCGCTGCTAGATGGAGCATTGACTGCAAAAGTAGAAGCTAAGAAGGCCACCATTAGTGCTCTCAAGAATGTTGGGTTGAAATTAGCTATGCTTCCCAATGAAGCCCTTCACACATTGCAAGACAGTGTGATCGCGAAACTTCGGACCCAAGAACAACGTCCGCTGAATGTGATCTCAAATAGAAACTGAACAACGACCAAATATTTGTGGAGAAGACTTCCGTGATTGATCTCCTTAAGAAGATTATGGAGAAGAACGAGCGCACCACAGTCATGGCAGCTGAAGCATGCAGAATTGTTCCAGAGTTGCATATCCCAGAAGATGCATTAGTCAATGCTAGGATTTGGAAGCATGCTACAGGTGTGTGCAATGCTAGGACAGAGCTGGCTAAGGTTCAATTTGAGCTGAACCTTAAGATCACAGAGCTTAAGTTGAGGGCCCATCCTTTGAATCCACCAAAGGTTAAAGCCCAGCATAAGGCCACTATCAAAGATGCAGTTGCAACAATGGATGTCACAATGAAGGATTGCACTGCGCTCTTTGTGAAGTCGCTTGAAGTAGTTAGCAGTCTACAGGAAGATCCCAACCTGCAGAGATTAGAGACTGAGGCGAGGAAATTACAACAGAGATATGATGAGGTCAAGGTGACGGTGCACACCGTCGCCCTTACATAGAGGTTAGCAAATTTGCAAGAAACAAAGGCACTGAAGGAATAGGTGGATGCAGCACAATGCAGGGAGGCCATACTAAAGGTTAGATTATGGTCTTGGCTAGATGAATCCTATGTTCTCACAACCACCATTGAAGGAAAGCTGGTGAACCTGTAGACAACAGAGCATCAAGTCAAGGAAGATAGTGTAGGACCAACAACAGGGCAGTTGGTGGAACATGTTAAGCAGGCGGCGACGCAGTGTGCTACCGAAGTTGCAGTGGTACAAGTAGAGCTGGGTAGTCTTCACAACAAGATCTCCACACCAACAGAGTGACTCGGGGGCAAGTCACCATATTTGTGTTGGGGCCTTGTTGGGAACAGGTCCCCTAGGGTCATTTTTGGGGTTAAAAGCCCAAGTTTTTGGTCGTAAAGCCCAAGTTTTGCATAAGAAATGTAAAGAGTCAATAAAGGTTTCCACCCTTAGTTTATGTAACTTGTGTCAGCTTCAAGAGATCCACCCATGGTCCGCAGACCATGGGATTGTATAAAAAGGGAAGTCTCAGAAGAGTTTAAGCCAATTTTGGGGAAGTTTATGGGAGTCTTGTTATGTTTATGTAATGGGTCCGTGAGAGCTAAGAGCAAAGAGTATTAGCATAGGAAAGAGGCTCTGCATCCATGTGTGCAGAGGCCTAGGGTAGAAGTCCGCAGCTGAGTGCACGGACCCCTGCAACTGTGTGCGCAGGGTAGTTGGAGTTTGTAAAGAAGATGTAAACATCAATAAAGAGAATTATTCTGGAATTATCTGTGTAAGAGCTATTTTACTTGTGTTATAAATGCATGCGATTATGCTATGGCGAATATTGGGTTTATGTTTTAATGCTATATTGAAGCGCGAATCTATATTTTTTACTTTGTTGTATGAATGCAAGTAAGAATATCTATTTACGAGAAGATAATCGTAATACATGTTAAAATTATCCACTACTTCAGCTAATCTGGGTAATTATAGCAATGAATTTAATTACAGAGGTGCGTAAGTGCCCGATCCGCCTGTCTAGGGTGCATGAAGGATGATCGTAGACCTTCGCGGAGGTCTAAAAGATGAATAAGAAAAGTATATCGATAATCCCTAAAAGGTTTATTGACTTGCGCGAAGGAAGGTTTGGGGTATAAAATGACATCACCACCATCTCTCAGTGTGGAAACTTGGTTCCTGCATCCTCCCATACTGATCCGGGTGAGAATTCAGTCCGCGCTCCATGGGTTGGTGCCAAAAGGGCCAATAGTGTAGGGATTTGTTTGGCTAATTAACATTGAACCTAGGTTAGGGACTATCAAGCCAACATGTGGTCTATGCCACAATCATAGTTAAACAACAAAATGCAATAGTAAAATAAACGCAAGTAACTCCAATAATCAAATGGAAATCAGATATATAAATAATATATTTTATTAAACAATACAAGTGAAGGGAACAAATAATGTTACCGGTCCCCCTCTATGGGATAGGTTCTTGGCTATCCTCAAATGTCTTCAGATTTTATAGAGTCTCTCTCCTCCATAATGTGTAAACCTAACAAATAAAATACTTGAGCTCAATGAGAACTCAAGCGGAAAAGAAAACGTTGAGCGACAATGATAATAATGAGAGCTACAATAGTGAGTGCAATAATGAAAATAATCGAAAGTGAATGATGAATGGAAAACCCTTCTATTTATAACAAAATATTAGGTTATCCTCGAATAATGAGCAATAATAAAATACTATTAACCCCATTCTAGAGTTAACCATTTGAAATATTTTATTATATTTGGTTTAGAGGGAAAAAGTATTTAAACTTTTATTTAGAAATAATAAATAAATAAATGATTTATTTATCATCTCAAGAAATATGGTTACGGAATAATAAAAAAATAATGATTTATTTAATTATTCCTAAGGGATTTGGTCATAAAGAATAATAACTAATTAGTGATTAATTAATTATTCCTAGAGAAAAATAAGATAATTAATGATTTATCTATTTATTTCTCATAATTGGGTCAAATATGACAAGGAATATTAATTATTCCTAGAAGATAATTAAAAAAATAATGATTCATTTAATTATTCTTCATGGGTTTAATTATAAATGACTTAATAAATGTGGCTTATTAAGTAATTTCTCACAGTTAAAGCAATTTTACTATGGTGAAATTGGCCCTACATTGTGTACTTCGATCCATCTAGTAAATTATGGCTAGATGATCAATTTTTTGTGATAACACTTGTGTATACTTATCTGACATAAGAGGTTCATGGAACAATCTGGTGTTTTCAACTCTTTGACACCTATTCACAATGATGTCTTGGAGTCAAGATTGGAATACCTGTTAGATATCAAGGCTGAGGCTCTTCGAGAAGCCAGACAAAGATGGCAGGCATCATCTAGTGAAATTTAAAATAGAGAACCTTTTAATTATCATAATTTCCAGGGTGCAATGAGTAGGGCACAAGATTATGCTCATGTGGTATTGAAAGAAGCCCCTAGATGGATAGGGTGTAGGTACATGTGTCTTATAATACGATGTCCTCAAGATGATTATAAGCGTGAGCATGATTTGATTGAGGTAGGTAAGTATTTTTGTTTCCAAGATATCCAGAGTAGAAATTGATTTTGACACTATGGCGAAAACTTTTATCCAACCTATTCTTTAACTATTCTTCATGTCAATCATTTGTTTGAATGAGGTCATGCAAAAAGGTAAGTTGGGGGGTGATGTTCAACTTCAGAGTTGATATATTCTTCTACCATATTTCCTTATATTTTTATTAGTTTTCTAAGATTTTTATGTATAGAATATGGTGATATGTGTGATATGGATTCTAGGAAGAATTCAATAAGCTTTTTATCATTTTATCCTTTAAAGAGCTGATTTAAACTATGGAAAGGTGCAATACAGTTACAACTTGAATTAATAATTGACAGGGATATCGAACTTTGTTCCCTGGAATAGTTGAAGAAGAACGAATTATGTGGAGTTGTGCAAGTTTGTTATAACTTGATTGAATGGGACTGACTTCTATTAGGAAAATATCAGTTGAAGAAAAGATATTGGCCTTCTATTTCCAGGGAAACATTAGAGATTTTGTAATGTGAATTAAGCATTGTGAGAATCTTCAGATTCTCAGGATGGCTTCTTTATTTTGAAAATAGACTTGATTCTAAAATAAAAATGAGGAATTGAACCTTGGTAGAAAAAAGGGCGGAACTACTGTCATTTTGATCTATGTTGTAAGTTTTTACAAAAATCTTTTGTAAGTTGTTCATATTATTTAATGGAGATTTCCGTGGTTTGACCTTAACTTATTGCATTAAATTAGCTTCAAGGCATTTGAATTCCAAATATCTTGGGCCCAGTCCTGGAACCACTACTATCATGTCTTCTATTATTAAATTTACATTTAGCTTTCAGTTTCTTTTTTATATCTAATCATTCAATTTATTTTTAGATCTAATCACTAATTATTGGATTTGTCATTACAATATTAGTTTCTACAGTAAAAAGTCATAGAATTGGATTTATTATAGTTAGTTCTTGATTTCTTTTTGCTTTGTTGTTTCTTGGAATTAATGAAGAGTTGTTAATCTTGAAGATTCGGTAATTCTTTTAGTAGACTAATTTATATTAAGAGTGTTGTTCCTTCCTTATAGATGCAGTTTCCTAGGAAACAACTTTGTGTCGGTAAGATTATTTCCATATTCATGATAGAGGATTTAATGCTTACTCCATTTATTTTGGTAAAAGATTTAATGCTTTGATTCTTTTAGTAGTTTCAATTGTTTATGCTTGAAACCTAAAATTTGTGAGTGAATCATTCGGTAGATCCTAGTCATTCCATGTATTCATACACATTTACCTTTTATTAAGGTTATATATAGTAGATAATATTAGCACTATCTCTTGCACATACTATGTGGACAACCTTGAAATAAAGAGACGAAGCTCAAAGTTGATGATTTAATGTATAGAGGTCAGTTGGTCTTTTAAGAACAACTAAGAAATCGAACAATATTACTATGTAACAATAACAAGTAGCTTAGTCTTTGCAATTATGGTTAAATTATAGATAGTTTACATTGTTGTTGTCTCATTGATTTATGTTTCACTGTAACTATATTGATTTTCTTCTTCTACAAATGGTAGTTTCCTTTTGATGCCACTTGGTTAATTTCCTTCTGCAACAATTCTAATATTTGTGAATGTTTTAATCACATTTCTTACTTGCTACTACAACTCTAGGATATGTAATTTTTGGAATTAATTCCAAGGTTAATGATTAGCCAACATATTTTTGTTTTTTAGGGAAACTTGACTACTACAACTAGCCTACAACTTACATTTACTTTGTTTTTAGTAATAGCTTACAATTGAGAATTGTGTAATTTTTTAATGTTGTTTCTGGGTTTTTTTCTTATTACAAATTGCATCTTAGGCATGCACCATGTTTCTTTGTTACTAAAAACCAAGAGTATCATCAAGCTGGAATAGGCTACTTTTAGTAATTGTCTCGTAAAATCATCTCTATCTTGTATTGCGACAACCACTATATTATTACAACTTCATTACACATAATATATTGCATTAACATAGATTGTTCATGGCAACTTGCAAGTTGCAAATGAACCTTTGATTGACAATTTAAATGTAGAAATGATCAATTGCTCGCTAAGATAATTAGAAATAATTGAAAATCCCATCACATGGGATTATATATTTATTTCATTACATGTTGGTTGATGAATGACTCACTGCTCAAATGGACTATCTTAGGAATGATTATTTCTCTTCTAACCATCTTGTATGAGCATGCAACATTGTCATTCAATTGACACAACCACAAAACAAATGTATTCCTTCCATGAAGTAATTGGTCAAAGTAGGAGAAAGTAATAGACACGCCCTCTTTGTGCAGTTATTACATGATTTTGGGGTCAAACTGAACAAAAAAACCAACATTTGACTTGGCTTCATTGACTACTAAATGGACAATGTCCAAATTTGGCTTCATTGACTACTAAATGGACAATCTCCAAATTTGGCTTCATTGACTACTAAATGGACAATCTCCAAATTTGGCTTCATTGACTACTAAATGGACAATCTCCAAGTTTGAGAGATAAGAGAGTGACAATTTATTATAATTCAGATTTGTAGATTGCTTGGAGTTCAAAGTCAATATGTAGCCTTTTACATTGTGGGAACAAATGAGCTAGAAACCAAAACCAAAGCCATAATTGGAACCCTAACAAATAGTTAATGCCAAGATCTTAAGCCAAAGGTAGAGTCAAATTTATACACATAAACCAAAGTTATATCCATGTTCAAAGAATCATATAGAGACATTGATCTAGATTAGTCCTCTAAGGTTTTGAAGACCAAAATACCTCTCAATGGGAAAATATGATTTGAAACATATGTAAATAAGTGAATGGTTTTCAAAGTATGAGCAAACATAATTCAACAATTAACTAATAATAAGATAAAAGGAAGAAGAAATAAAAAAAAGGGGAAAAAAATGAGAAATTAAAAGTTATATTTATTGATCTTTCTATTACCCAAACTCTCCTGCTTCCACTCTCAAAAGGGTTTTTCCTCTTATGGAAAAGAGGAAGCACAAAAAGCCATAAGCTACATTGTAACGAAAGATTACTAAAGTATGAGCATTAAAGTTTTAAACAACCATTAAATATTACTTTTTCAATTTGAACTTCCAAGGTAAGGATTGTGTATAGTATTGAATATTAGGCTGATGGTTGTAGTAATGGTTTCCTATTCATTTCAATGATGTGAGAATTCATTCTCCCATCAACAACCTTGTATTTTGTACCATTTAATTCATTCGACACTAAAGATTTCTAATTAGCATTAAATCATTGCTTTGATTAAAAAATAAAGCTCCTAAATAATTTTTTAAAGAACATTTAAAAAAATGGTGGGACTATGGCAATGTCTCGAAGGAAGTAGTTGATTGTTGAACAACTAACCTCAATGATTTCTCTAAGCCGAAGGATTATAGACATCTCAGTTAGCATCGATTACATTTCAGATTCCTGTAAAGCTTGTGAGAGGCCGCGTATATGCCATACATAGCCATATGATGGCTGTATGCAACTACAGGAGGTTGTCGGTTCATGGGAAATGTACACATCTTCGATCTCTTTTCATCCTCATGATTAAATCCCAAATTCCAAAGACATGTTTATATATATTATAAAATTATATATAAAATTATTTGTGTTAATCTTTCATTACATTTTCATGGATATTAAAAATGAGAGCATTCTGACAAAAGGTAAAAAAATGTTGGTAATGTAGTTAATGAATAAGGTTTAATACATGTTCATTATGATTACTAGCTTTGTGACTAATCTAAGACCACCTTCTAGCTGATGAACTAGAACTGAGATCAGGATTCTTGATCTCAGATTTTATGGGGATTGAAACTGAATAAGTGCATTTCTGCTAAGACCACCTTCTAGCTGATGAACTGAGATCAGGATTCTTGATCTCAGTTTTTATGGGGATTGAAACTGAATAAGTGCATTTCTGTGGGATTGAACTATTTTCAATTTTCAATGGAAATAGTGATGGGTGATTGAAACTGAATAAGTGCGTTTTTGTAAGATAAACTATTTTCATCTTCAATGAAATAGGGTTGGCATTTAGATAGAGAGTAGATATATATTATATATATAAATAATATATATTATATATAATAATAAAAATTAATATAACAATTTATAGTAAAAAAATATATATATAATAAAAAAATTACATTTAGAAATTTAAAAAATTAAATTAACTAGAAGCCATTTGCGTTGGTTTGGTCATAATTATTAAAAAAAAATATTACAAAACAATAAGTTTCATTGCATTAGCAGCAACTTGTTATATGTAAGTTATAAGAAAAACACTTTTATAAAAATAAAAGTTAAAATATTAAAAATTAGCATATTATTTTATAGTTATCAGATTCAAATTTAACATATATATTTCAAAATCTACCTGATTTACTTGTAATCTAAATAAGGTTCTTATTACTTTGGTTTAAGTTGCTCAGTACTCCCTTCTCAGCTATGAGGAATACAACTAGTAGTACATTAATGTGTTTTATAATTTGGGGAGGAGAAATCTCTATTAAATTATTGTTGATTTCTATATTATTATTAGCTTTTATGTTTTTGGTTCATATAAATTAATTTTAACATTCAAATTTTTTTTGAAAGTCGAATTGATCCATTTTAAGTTAGGATTTAATATGAGTGGAGAAAGATCAAATTTATTAAGTGAAAAAAATTTTAGAGTGCAAAACACAGTCTGTTATTTTCATGTTTAAGTGAGTTTTTGAATGCGAAAATCAAAGTATATATAGGACTAAATAATTTTTTAACCATAAAACTTAATTTTTTTTTCCTATATATAAATATATATGAAGTGGATATCTACCTAAAATAAATTAACATAGATTTTCAATAATTTATTTAAATTTCTGTAAAATAATTTAAAAAGTATAAAATTAAAAATTGACATTACTTTAAATTCTGATATTATTTTTATTTAGAACATAATTTTTAATTTTATTTTTAAAAGATACAGATAAATAGACAAACTTACATATCTCTTCATATTAACCATAAAATAAACCTCTAAATTCAATAAATGTGTAAATTACATAACCAGAAATTTCATTTGACTTTTACTTAAAATTGGGAATTGTTGATGGCGAAATTCGAAATATAATATTGACTTGAAATCAAATATTGCGTGGCGTCATTGACTTTCACATAAAATCTGTCATTTTCAAAAATTGGAATTGAATGAACCATGGCCGATAAGGAAATTGGAAGTATAATATTGACTTGATTACCAAATCATTGGCATGTTTTATGTGCCACCACGAGATTTTACATACTCCGTCCACACTTTTCTGAATGTCATATAACAATTCTTAAGAAACTTTGAATGCTAAATATTCTAGTTGTTTTTATTGGAATTTTTTGAAATTTTTTAAGGGTTTTTAAGTTTAATTTTTTTAAAATTTATTAGGAATTTATTAAAATCATAAATTTGATGAGTAATCTTTACACAATTTAAGTACTCTAAACAAATTTTAACCTACTAAATTTATATACAAAATAAAAATTTAATTTAAATAATACAAATCAAAATTTCACATCAAATTTTTTAACAATACTAAAATATGAAAAAAATCACCATAAAACAATTTCATAAATTAAATATTAATTTAGTGCATTCGTTAATAAAGAAAAGAAAATCTGTACGACAAGAGAGTTCACTATTTTTCCATTAACCAAGCTTCACATAACCCTCGCTCATAAAGATATTCTTCTTGACGGTTTGAAGCGTCTGTATTGGATTGGTACCTTCAGTCATTCACATGTTTTAGGTGCCATATCAAGAGTTTCCATATAACGTGAAGGGTAAATGTTTTTGTCGGAAGCGAAGGAAACTATTATTTTTAAATTATATTTTCAATCTAACTCATTATATAGTTACAAAGTTTCAAGAGTATGTATATAAATTCTTCGTAGAGTGAGTACCATATTTCATATTTTTGGTAGATGCATATTGAGATAATAGACGAGAAAAGAAAATGCCTTTTTTTAAATTCTATATTCAATAGATATTTATAGATAAAAATATGATTAAATTTTTTTTTTTTTTTTAAACTCATAACTTTTTTTTAACTTATAAATAATATTTAAATTTTATTTATGATATCTCATTTAAATTTAAATTAATGATTATTCTCTACTTAATTTAATCTCTCTTGCTATATTGTTGTCCTAATTAATTCTAGGTTTTTTTTTGTTTTTATCATTTCCATAAGACTTTACCCATTAGATTTTACTGAGAGGAACTCATATTTCTGAGTAAAAGTATTTCCTTCATATATCCTTTTTTCCTGGTTGACAAAGAGAAACAAAGTTTTACTTGTATTTTTCTTGGGTGCATCCAAATAAAAAGATGGTTAGAAATTTTAAAGAGGAGTCTTTCCATTAGCCACTCATTCCATTTTCATGTTTTCAATTAAATAAAATTAATATTCTAATCATTAATATTAAAAAATTTTGACACCTGGTAAATAAGAAGACAAGACTGGGATATATATGTAACTAGGATGGATAATCATCCCTTTACATCGCCTCATTTCCTCTTTTATGGGTGAATCATAACCCTTTATGTGATTTTTCTCAACCAACATTGAATCTTTTATTAAAATTCAAGTTTTTTATTAAAATTCAAGTATTAATTACCAGTAATGAAATTTACGAATTTTAAATCATGATATGTAAGCAATATGATAATAAGTACTTAGAAAAGTTTTAGTATACTACATACCATGGTTAAATAGTATAATTGTATTTAAAAATATTGTGCACTAAATCATATTTTATATTCTATTAAATATTAATGATTTTATACATAAAAAATCCATTTTTTTGTGTTTTAGATAGTTACATTATATTAAATACATAATAATCTAATTAAAATAATATGTAAACCCAACTCAATTGCTAATACATAATAATCTAATTAAAATAATATGTAAACCCAACTCAATTGCCAGCTATTTAGTTGAATTAAACTTTTCAAATCTATTTAGTTGAATTAAACTTTTCAAATCTAACTAACTTGCAATTAAACCGTTCACATATATAATGATATGTATAAAATATTAATTTAATTTAATTTATAAGAATATTAAAATTAATATTTTATATGTGTTGAGGTTATCAATATATTGATTGCAATTATACATTGTTATTGGTGGACTAGAGGAACGATGGCGGTATAGGGTTTTTGTTAGACTTTGCAATGACAGACCTGCTCAGACCACAATGCCTCTGCAACAACTCATCAACAACACTGGAAATAATATATGACAACGAATAGAGTACTCGTCATGGATAACCTCTAGGCGGAGGACATGGTGCTTCCCCCAAATGATTAGGGAAAACCTCAGATGAAAACGAGAAATGACAGGAAGAAGCCACATGAAGAAGCGGAAACAAATCATAATGCACAAACAGATAACACAGGAAGGGATGAGGTTCCTAAAGCAACCTCGGCAACCTGCAAACCTGTTGCAGGAGAAAGACCAAAGATTGAACTACCAAGTCAAAGAATCAACACCCAAATCTAGTACATGAAGGATCATGCTTTAATAGGGAAATTTATAGGCTTCTGGCCCACAGAGAAAGCCCTACCTGGTTGGATTGCAGCAAAATGGAAACCAAAAGGGCACATCACCTTGCAGCTGGGACCAAAGGGCTTCTTCACAGTAGTCTTCCACTGTATAGAGGAGCGGAATAGAGTAATCGATGGAGGACCCTACTTCTTCAATGCAGCTGGTCTTTACATGAGAGACTGGATTGAGAGATTCAACCGAACAAAGAGGATCTAAGCTAGGCACCAGTCTGGATCCATATTTACTCCCTGCCTCTAGAGTATTGGAATGAAGATTCACTAAAAGATATTGGAAATGGACTGGGGGAGTTCATTAAAATTCCGGAGGAGACAAAACTCAAAAGATATACTTCCTACGCCCGCATTTGTGTCTATATGCATCTAAACAAAGCTCTTCCGGATGCAGTAAGTCTATATCATGATGATTTTGAGTGGATTCAATCAATAGATTATGAACATGTTCCATTCAGATGCAGAAAATGTCATGCCCTTGGCCATCTCTTTTGTGATTGCCCACTAAATGTGAAACCCCCAACTTATACCTCCTCAGAAAACCTAATTCTAAAGGTTTCACCAAGGTAAACAATCGTAAAAAGAACAAAAAAAAACCTGCATCAAACCCTAAAAAGCCTTCTGCCAACATCTCAATGCCATCCACCAGCAACAACTTTGATATCTTATCTCACCCTGATCCGACAGCCACTGAGTCCCCCTTACCTTCTGAGGAGCCTCTCAAGGCAACCTCTAAGGTCAACCCCATAGGCTCAGGGCAAACTTAAAAGACCTCGCATTCCATAGATTTCACCACCTCCACGCCCAGTCTGACTTCGATTGGGAAACCTCATGGCATGGATATAGACATTTTTCAGCAAGAGACCACTGTTGCAACAGACTTCGCGGCGGAAGGTAGTGAAGCCAAGCATATGGAAGAAGAGCCTAAAAGTATAGACATAGGAGATCTCGACATATTTGGACTGGAACAAGCTTGAAGGAAAAAAGAATTTAACAAGATCCCAGAAAGACAACTAGAAAGCTTGGAAGTCATCCTTTCCAGAGCACATCAGCAAAGATCTCTAGGTATTCAAGCGAGAAGTCAATGGGATGGAAAAAAAATTCCTAAAGAAAATAAAAAATGAGGGAGAAAGACAAACCTCCAAAGAACCATCTGTATTGGGGAAATGCTGGTGGAATCAGGAAGATATTCCAAACTTACAAAGTATTATAGTCCCCTACCCAATAATGAAACATGAAGCTCACATCCTGGAATATAGGAGGGCTAAACAGCCTTGGGAAATACAAAATGATAAAAAAGATAATTCAACAGGAGAAACCTCAAATATTCTTCATGCAAGAAACAAAATGTAATTCTACCACACTTGGCTGAACTCTCGCCAAAGCATGGCCAGGCAGTCAAGTAGTAGTAGCAGATGCCTTAGGAGCTTCAGGAGGACTAGCAGTAGCATGGGATGAACAAGCTATCATGCTTACTAATATCCATGCGAGTCATCATTTCATTCAATCCACTTTTCATATAATAGGGACAAATGTGCATGGTCACCTCACCAATGTCTACTTCCCCCAGGAAGCAGTGCATAAGATAGCCATTTTGAATAAATTAACTCTGATCAATTCCACCAGAATTCATCCACTCTGGATTACAGGAGGAGACTTCAATATGATTACTAAACTGGAAGAAAAAAGAGGAGGCAGGAATAAATTGGGTAGTGAAAGTATCCATTTAAATAATTTCATACAAAATAACTGGCTTATAGATATGTCATTCAATAATGGTATCTACACATGGAATAATAGAAGAACTGGCACCCAACAAATCGCCTCCCGACTGGATAGATTTCTGCTTTCAGATAATGCCATCCATCTTGGAGGAGATCTTTTAGTCTCGATCTTACCTCTTTCTGGCTCAGATCATTGGCCTATTTCGCTCCAATGGCAAAGACCTCGGAACAACACTCGGAGACATTTTCGCTTTGAAGCTTTCTGGCTAACGCATCCAGACTTCAACAACCTGACACATATAGCTTGGAAAAACTTCAGTCTCCCGGAAGGTTCCAAAATGTATCAATTCCAACAAAAGCTCAAACATCTCAAAAAGAACATCAAGCAATGGAATCAACTGACCTTGGCAGTATCTTCCAAGCTCAGAATGCTCTAGCTTAGGAAATAAAAAGAATCCAGTAGACAATTATCATTGAAGGAAGAACTGAAGCCCTCTCAGAGTAGGAAAAGCTCCTTCAGATACAAATAGCAGAAAGAGAAAAGGAATAGGAGATACTCTGGAAGCAAAAATCTAGAGTTAGATGGCTTAAGGAGGGAGAGAGAAATACAAAATTTTTTCACCGCACCACCATATAGAGAAGAATGCACAATAATATCACTCATATTCAGAATTAGTAAGGAGTACGCTTGGAAAACCATGAGGACATAGAATAAGAGCTTCTTACATATTTCAAACAAGTGCATAAAGAACCACAAGTCGACCGACAGCCAGCTATAGAGAAGATTATACAGAAAATTTTGAAAACTATAAAAAAAGGACACAATAGCTCGTCCTTTGTCTGATATCTCTACAGGAAGTCGAGTCTGCTATGTGATAGCTCAAGGAAGGAAAGGCACCTAGTCTAGATGGTTTTATCTCAAATTTCTTTCACTTTCTGGGATCTCATTAAAGAGTAGGTTTGGCAGGTAGTTGAAGAATCCCGAACTTCACGATGGATGCTTCCCTCTTTGAATGTGACTTTTATTGCCCTTATCCCCAAAGAAGAGCAATCTCTAACTTCGGATAAATTCAAGCCTATCGCTCTCTGTAATGTCATTTAAAAAATCATATCTAAAGTTATTGCCTCTCGCCTGAAGCCATTGTTACCTATGCTCATCTCGCTAGATCAACCGGGATATGTTGAAGGGTGGAAAATCACTAACCACAAGTCGACTGACAACCAGCTATAGAGAAGATTATACAGAAAATTCTGAAAATTATAACAGAAGAACAAAATCAGATCCTCCTTTGTTTGATATCTCTACACGAAGTCACGTCTGTTATGCGACAGCTCAAGGAAGGAAAGGCACCTAGTCCAGATGGTTTTATCTCAAATTTCTTTCACAATTTTTGGGATCTCATTAAAGAGGAGGTCTGGCAGGTAGTTGAAGAATCCCGAACTTCACGATGGATGCTTCCCTCTCTGAATGTGACTTTTATTGCCCTTATCCCCAAAGAAGAGAAATCTCTAACTTCGGACAAATTCAGGCCTATCGCTCTCTGTAATGTCATTTAAAAAATCATATCTAAAGTTATTGCCTCTCGCCTGAAGCCATTGCTACCTATGCTCATCTCGCTAGAGAAATCGGGATATGTGGAAGGGCGACAAATCACAGATGGCATCATTCTCACCCATGAGATCATACACTCCCTAAAACAACTCAAAAAAACAGGTATTCTCCTTAAAATTGACCTTTCAAAAGCTTTCGATAAATTAAGCTGGACTTACATTCAAAAGATGCTGATGGCCTTTGGATTCTCCTCTCCTTGGGTTAGATGGGTTATGAGTCTTATATCCTCGATTTTTTTCTCCATTCTAGTCAATGGCATACCTTCCACCCCCTTTTATCCCTCTAGAGGCATCCGACAGAGAGATCCTCTTTCCCCCTTTCAATGTGTTTTAATGGCAGAAGGGCTTGGACAAAGAATCAAATACACTCTTCAATCCCAGTAGCTCAAAGGTTTTTCCTTCCCCAACACCCCTGCTTTTACCTACCAACAATTTGTGGACAATAACATGCTATTTGGCCATCCCTCGTTTCAAGAGGCCCATAAAATAAAGTCACTTTTGAATGAGTTCTCTGAAGCCTGTGGTGCCAGCATTAATAATGCTAAATCCCAAACCTTTTTCTTTCATACCCCTTCCATCACTCAATCTTCTATAGCACACATTTTTGGATTCTCGGTAGCCTCTCTCCCCTCTAAATATCTAGGTGCACCCATGACTGACTCTGCATTAAAGCACTCTACTTGGCAACTGCTCCTAGAGAAATTGGAAGCTCGCCTTTCCTCCTGGACCTATAGAGCCCTCAATATGGCCAATCGTTTAGTATTAGTCAAAGTTGTCCTGCAATCCATGCCTCTTTATCTTTTCTCTGTTTTGGCAGCACCAAAATGGGTGCCTAAGAAAATAAAAAATCTTCAGCGAAATTTTTTATGGGGATCCTTAGGACAAAATAGAAAATGTGCACTGGTCAAGTTGGCTACGGTTTGCCTTCCAAAAATTTCAGGGGGCACTGGGCTTCGAGATCCTCAACACAACAATGTAGTCAGGGGAGCACGTTTCTGGTGGAAATGAATTTATGCTCTGCACACACCCTGGGCTATCCTCTGAACCGCCAAATATGCAAACAACTGACCGACAAATGAGTTAATTCAACTCACAGAAGTGGGAAAATGTTCCTTAATTTGGAATGCAGCTAGTCAGCACAAAGCTATAATCCAACATCATAGTTTCTAGGAAATAAGGGATGGCAACAATGCACATTTTTGGGATGACTCATTGCAACAGAGACCCAAGCTGAGTGACTTGATTAGACCTCACCAAACATAGGAATGGGGAGAGCATCAAATGGGTAAAGTTAGCCAACACTAGATGCCTACTCTCAAGCAGGGATACAGATAATGGAAAAGCACGACCCACATCATTAGGCAAGGAACAAAGTCTATTCATAAGAATTTGGAGACAAAGCTTATCAATAGGAAAATTCATTTTTTTGACAAGAAGGACATAATACGACGGGGTTATAATGCACGTGGAACTTTCACCACTCAAGAGGCATACAAACTAATAATTGGCAATCAAACAGTCAAGGATCCTCTATGGGACAAAGTATGGTCCCCCAACATATGGCCAAAAGTTTCTACTTTCCTTTGGTTGTTATATCAAAACAAAATACTCACTTGGGACAATCTAAGGAAAAGAAGTTTCCACAGGCCCTGCATATGCCCCAATTGTAAACAATAGGAAGAAACCGCATAGCATCTCATGAACTCTTGCAATTTGGCAAACAAACTTTGGGAAAAAGCAAGTTTCAGATGCCAAAAAGAAGGAAGAATTAAAGAGGATATTACCAACACCACACATAGTTGGGCAATCAATCCATACAAGAGAAAACTGTTAAACTCTTTATGGAAAATCATCCCAGGTCTTCTTATGTGGATTATATGGAAAGAAAGGAAATGTCGCATCTTTAAAGATCAATCTACACCATTAGAAGTCCTATGGAATAGCTTTTGCAACAACCTTCAGGAAACATTAAGGCTCCAAACTTGGAATGAAGAGGACTTTCCTTCCCTTCCATAGGAGTAGAATATATGGACAAATTGGAATCTTCAGATGCACCATGTACATGCAAAACATAGTAAATCCTCTTTACATCACAATATCCCAAACAAATGGATCCCTCCGCCACATAATATGATCCAATTAAACTTCGATGGAGCCTCCAAAGGTAACCTGGGCAAAGTAGGCTATGGAGGAGCATTCAGGGATCACAAAGGCAAACCTCTTTTAATTTTCCTAGGCTCAATTGGATGGGATACGAACAATTCTGTAGAGCTAGAAGGGCTATGGAAAGGGCTTCTTTTAGCTCAATGACACAACTTCTTCCCCTTAGTAATCGAAGGTGACTCTCAAATTCTTATTAATATGGTTAATCAGATCCTGTAGGGGACCTTGGCATACAAAGTGGTCAATAGCTGGAGACTGGTAGAAAGATTGGAGCTCATAGAACAATGGCTCACCACTAATAGAGCAGTCACTTTCAAACATATCAGAAGAGAAGGCAACAAAGTGGCCGATCTCTTGGAAAATTTGGGGGTGGATAGTGATCGGACTCAACATACAGGTTTGCTCAACATGATCACCACTGCTTCCCAACTATAGGAATATAATGAACTAGTACAAAGCAAAGAGGCACACCCGGATGCAAGTGATTATTATGAAGTTGATGCAGATTAGACAGAAGGACAACGGGTGGCCAGGCCACATGACCACCCGTGTCCCCTTCCATGCCAATTTATGGCAAGTTACAATTGACTTGCAGGCACCATTACTCTGGTGCTCAAGTCGAGGAGTTCACAGCAGGCATAAGGCCATGGATTCCACTAGACATAATTCAGTCACCCCTTCCCCGCTAAACTGCTCTTGCCCCCCTCAAGTTGTGGAGCCGAGTTCATGCACAATTACTGGGTGGCGATGTTGGATTCTCAACTATGTTGATTTTGGGAATGGCTTCCATTTCTCTCAAACAACTCACTGTGCACTGAATTTCGCCCAGAACTCTTATGTTTCTCTTCTAAATAGCTCCATCAATTCCAGAGTTAACTCTGCATCCCCAATTGTAATCACTGAACACAACACTGCCATTTTGGCCCAGCTCAACAGCCATCATTCAGCCATGACGCGTATTCGCCATCGAATGCGTAGCAGAATAGGTGGTAGTTGAGGCGGAAGCACTCGCCTCCCCTCAATGCCCAACCCTAAACCAACTACTTCTTCCTCATCCCCTTCTACTATTCATTCCAGAGGTCATTTCTCTGGGAGATACCCTGACATTCGCAGTAGTAGAGGTCAGGAACAGGCCCATGGCGCCAGAAGAATGAACGCTGCTACCCAAACAACCAATCTCCCAACCCCCCCTCACCCCTCTCACCACACGACCCAATTTCGCTTCCACAACACGTTGCATCGCCCCGATATCATAGCCACTATCACTGTGACCTTCAGTGAGGAAATTAGTCCGCAGGATGAGCAGGATGCTCAGACCCACGACCTTGGACCAGAGAAAAGGAACAACAACGAGTAGCAAAAGAAAAAGGATGACCGTGAACGAGAGAAAGGAAATAGTAGCAAGCAGCAGACGGCAGAGAAAACGAGCAAGGCTGGTCTTGACAACATTCTGCATGGAGGGGAGCTGGCTAGAGGCAAGCATGCAATCGAAGGCAGTTCGGGTGGCATGCAGGCAATTGGTGGCATCCCGGGTGGCACGTCAAGCAAGCATGCAATGGAGGGCAGCTTAGCAGGCACGCAAGTAGTCGGTGGCCTCCTGCGCGACACGTTAGCAGAGGATGATGACTGGTATGAGTACGCGCGTCGCATTGTGGAAGAGCCTCCACCAGATGACACCGAGGGGATCCATTCAGACTGTTGAACCAGTTGCGAGGTGTCCATTCAGACTATTGTTTCATGGGTTTGTTTTCATGGAGTTTTTCTCTACTATTAGAAAAAAAAAAACCATGTTGCTAGTTTAGATTGGTATTGATTTAGGACCCCTTGTGTTGGCCTTTTTAAGTTAAGTTCTGAGACGACTGCGTGGGCTTTTTACCACGGGTTCACTCGAACTAGTTTCCCTTCGGTGGGCAGCCGAGTTTAGTCTTTTTGATAATTTTGACATAACTCTGTTCAGCACTGCAGAGGCCAGAGCCTCGCTGTATTTTTATTTTTGCCTTTCTAAATAGAATAGTATTACTTAGAAAAAAAAATTAATATGTTATAATTTAAATTAAAATGTGTAATACAATTTAATTTATTCTAATTAATAATAGTTATGAAATCTAAGAATAACTAAAAACACATATGTAATAATACAATGAAAAAATAATACTATTATAATTAAATATTTTACACTTATACAAGTTATAATTGAGGGGAGAGACTCATTTACCACTCAGTATGATGTGTAAACTTGTTTGTTGGTCATCAAAGTTGAAATTTTGCTCATAAATCTAAAAATAAAAAATTTAATAATTATACAAAACATTTAAATAATATCAACTTATAAAATGTTACACTTGAAAAAATTAAATTTCTTTCGGTTAATATTAAATCTATATTTAAAATCAATCTATGCTAATGTAGATACTCTACCAACCATAATCTAATAAAGTCAATATGAAAGTTAGTCTGTAATGAGTGATAACTAAATTAATGCAAGATGACAACCAAGTACACGATGCCATTCTCACAACATATATTTATATTTAATTCTCTCATTAACCTGAAATGAGTAATGACTAAATTGATGCAAGATGACAACCAAGTACACCATGCCAGTCTCACAACATAGATTTAGATTTAGTTATCTCATTGATTTAGTCACTTGTGATTAGTGCTTGGTCGTCGTTGACAGAGAGATAACTATTCCAACACACTAAAATGCTCGACAGTGGAGGGATCTCCTCATTGAAATATTTTCTAAGAATGCAAGTTAACCAGAACATCATCTGTGATGCTATGCAATTTCATAATATTGGGCATTTAAAAAAAAAAAAAACTAGACATGTCAGAATACGACAGATATATAACTGCCATGCAAGGGATGGATGCAGTAGAAGGGTATGCCAATAGAAGCAATGGATGATACAAGAAAAAATAATTGTATGTAGTTAAAAGAATTTGAGGGTCATTTAACTGTAAATTTTGGAATATCCAGATAATTGGATAGATAAGAGTAAAGTAAAATACTTTATTTCACTCTTATTTATCAGATTGTGGCACTCCTAGTTAATTAAGCAAACGACATGGCACTGCCATGCTAGAGATCATGGAGAAAGATGGAGACATTGTTATTCGCAGCCAAGGTTTGACACGATAAGTTTCGTTTCTCGTTATCATAAAGGCCAACCAGAGTCGGTGTGAAGCCATCGAACCCTCAGAACCAGGCAATTATTAAAGTCAAACGTTTAACGCTTCAAACGCATAATATGATTGAAATTTTCTATCATGCATTGAACTAGATCAACTTGTTTTAGAGAAGTATGGAGTATGTTAATTTCTATCTATTGAAGCAGTATTATTAGAAGTCAAACATTTAACGCTTCAAACACGTAATTGGATTGAAATTTTCTATCATGCATTGAACTAGAACTTTTTCTAGAGAAGTAAGGAGTGCGTTTATTTTTATCTATTGGAGAAGAACTATTACTATTAGAAGTCAAACGTTTAACGCTCCAAACACGTGATTTGATTGAAATTTTATATGATGCATGGAACTAGAACTTGTTGTAGAGAAGTAGGGACTATGTTAATTTTTATTAGAAGTCAAAACTCTCAAACACGTAATTGGGTTGAAATTTTCGATCATGCATTGAAGTAGAATTTGTACTAGAGCAGTAAGGAGTGCGTTAATTTTTATCTGTTGGAGTAGAACCATTAGAAGTCAAACATTTAACACTTCGAACACGAAATTTGAGTGAAATTTTCTCTCATGCATGGAATTAGAACTTGTAGTAGAGAAGTAAGGAGAGTAGAAGTATTAGAAGTCAAACATGTAATGGTTCACAAACTTTGATTAAAATTTTCTATGATGCATAGAACTAGGACTCGTCGCACAGGGGTAAGGAGTATGCTAGTTTTTATTTTTGCCGACGGGTTGATGCCTTGATGGTCCCCTTGAGCCTTGATCTTTGATGAGGTCCCCCAGCCTTGAGCTTTGATGGGAGTCCTCTTTGATCTTTGAAAAAAGGTTAACAAAAAGTTGAAAATGTGGAAAGTGAAGTGGGGCCAATATTTTAGGATGCATTTTGAGTAAAAATGGCTGCAAGAAAAAGGCCAAAAATAGCCACAAACAAATGAGCAAACATGGCAACACGCAATAAGGGATGAGCACACGAATTTAAGATTCCTAGTAGCCTTGTTACGGATTTGAGGTTAGGGAGCCAAGGGGTAGCCTTGCCTCACTAGAGTGGTTCCACTCGCCTTGCCATATATTTGAGGTTAGGGAGCCAGGGGGCAACCTTGCCTCACGAGAGTTGTTCCACTTGCTCTTGCTAACACCCTGTGGACCTGAGGGAACTCACTTGACTCCGAGCCCATTCTTGATGATTGGGGGTGTCCCAGGTTAGGGAGTCGGGCCGCCTTGCCTGGCCTCGATGGTTGCACCCAAGTGTGGGCATGAGGGGGCCACATGGAACCCAAACCCATCTGCCACATGGGGTGTCCGAGGTTAGGGAAGCCTTGCCTGGCCACGATGGTTGCACCCAAGTGTGGGCATGAGGGGGCCACATGGAACCCAAGCCCATCTGCCACATGGGGTGTCCCAGGTTAGGGAGCCTGGCACATTGCCTCATCCCTGTGGTCAACAAGGTGGTCATGAGGGTGCGACCAAGATCAAGATGGGATCAAATTTTTAGAGATACAAATTTTTCTTTAAATTATTGATTTGAAGTTATTAAATTTATAATAATAATTTTAATTTTTAAATTATTAATATCAGATTTAATGATGTTTTTTTAAATTGAATATAATAATAAAAATTTAATTAATAAAATACCATCCAAAAATTAATATTTTCAAAATTCTTTACCATTATCATATTAATACTTTCAAATATTACAATTTTAATATAGAAAATATTTATGTTTTAAAGAAATAATATATCATTAAAATATATTTTTTTTAAATTTATCTTTACAAATATTTAATTAATAGTATTATTATATATTTTGAATGGTATGGTCTTTTTAATCTAATTGTTTTTATTTTTATTTTCTATTTTGGGATTTATTATTTTTTTATTAGAGACTGGATATAGAATAAGGGCCTTACAGCCTAATCATACCTATAACTAGAGATGGAAGTTGGTGCAGAGAAATAAGGAGTATGTTAATTTTTATCTAAGTAGAACCCGTGACAAAAAGTTAAAAGTTAAAATGGGATATAACCAGTTTAGGCAAAGTTTCCAAAAGTTGGACACTTCAAACGCCACAGCTATTAATATTCAGATGTTGAACGCTTCAAAAGCTGTGGTTATTAGTATTCAAACTTTGAACACTTCAAAAGCTGTAGCTACTAGTATTCAAGCGTTAAATAGTTCAAAAGCTGCAGTTACTAGTATTCAAACGTTGAACAGCGCATGACAGAGAAGTAAGGGGTAGATCCGAATTTTGTGATCAAATGTTTCAAGTTATGCTACCGATGACTTTTTTACTAAATTCAAATTCAATTTCATTTTTGCTCAATTTAATTTCATTTTAAAATTGGTTTTGCTACAAGATTAGCTGAAGAAGTTTTACTATAAAGTCGCTGTGCTGCAAGGTTATTGTAGCCTGCGAAAGGAAAAATTAAAGAGCGCAGCCGTCATCAATACTCCTGCTCGGTACCCTTTTGCGCTCAATCGCTATATATTAAATTTGTTTCAGTCTGAACTGAATCGCCATACGGACGTCTAATGGACAGAGACTTGAGATCCATAACAACCCTCATACTCATCGTTTCTCTTTTCACAGCGAATCTCATACACCATTCAGAATGTCGTTACTTGGTAAATCCTTTTCACTTTCATTTTTCTTCCACCATTAACCCCTGTTGAATAGCCGTAAGAAATTTGATTGTTTTCTGTTATTTCAGTTTTCTTCCGCCATTAACACCTGATGGATAGTAGTCAGAAATTTTGTTTTCTGTTATTTAGTTTCTTAACAGACAGATTTCATTTAAACACAGATGATATTGGCATGGAAAGTGAGGAGGAAGTAATGAAACAGGTACCAAACTCTTCCACTGTCCTCGTCCTTTCAATTTGTTCTCCTCCATGTCCTTACATAAATCTGTGAATGAAACTGCAGGTCAGCGCAACTACAACTCACGATATGTTGAAACAAATGAATAGGTTATTGCTGGAGGTTACTACTGATTACAAAGGAGGAGAACCAAGTCGGCCTACCACTGGTGCTACTAGAGGACGACCAGGGGAAGGCCACTAACTAAATGTCAAGCACTCATGTCAGTGTAAGGTAGAGTCAGAGTAGAGAGCCATGAGAGCCATGATGCCATGATGTATCTGTTGGAACGAATAATTCAACCACAGCTTGTTGTCTGCTGGATGTTGGAGAAAGTAATTCCAAGCACAGCTTGTTGTCTGCTAGGTGTTATGGTAAGTTTCAGTTGAGTTAGTTGGGTTCTAATTCAGTTTACTTCAGTCATTTGGTCAGTCATAGTAACTTCGCTTTTTTGTTCAGTCATTTGGTCTCCTACAGTAAGTTCGCTCTTTTGTTCTAGTTTATTCTTAGTATTCTTTCTAGTTTATTCTCAGTCTTCTTTCTCTGCGTCTCCATTCTTGTAAGTATCGTTTAAGATTGTGCATTTGCACTGTCATTGTCATTGTTCCATCATTATTATCAACGACACTCTTTCTGTATATTGATCTTATCGCTGAGTTAAAGTAGTCATAAATCTTATTTCTGAAAAAGAGTAAGATGTCCCCATCTTACTCGTCTTTTACCTTCCCATCTATTGTTCAACTTTTGCACCATTGCATTTTTCCTAATGCTTGCCTCGATATATTTTCTGTGATGGCTACTTCAATCATCAATCCTGAACGATGACATTAGGAGGGCGACAAAATTTAAAACCCAGTTGACTGGCAAAATCCTTACGGGTCGATTGCTGATCCCCATGTTCATATTCTTAATCAGCAAACTCCGTAACCTTATCTCTGTTACTTGCTCTAAACTAGCAATCTCCATAACCTAATCTCTGTTACATGGTCAAATGAGTTTTGGTTATCTTAGTTGCTCATTTGTTTTACAAATGGTTTGACTTTTCAATCATAATACATTCTGAAATAAAAACTAATAGCTTTTGAAATATAAAATAATAACAGTAATTAGATTCTTATAGTTAAATCAGAATTGAGATATTTTAGAATTTGGATTTCTCTTTATTTCTGATATAATTTGTTTTTGATATTTTGATTCTTCATGTTTTTTTATTAAGAAATATAATGTTTAAATTTTTTTTCTTAAAAAGTGATGTTGTCATCTTAAATTAACTCTTTATCAATAAATAATTGATTAAAAAATTATCTTTCAATAACATAATTGTGTTAAAATCTTAGATATTTACTATAAATAAAAAAAAACAAATGACCATAACACAAATGATTTATTAAACCTAGAATTTTGATATGAAATTGCATGGAATATTCATAATATAATCCTTGGAACTTAAACCAAATTTCGTTGATAGGGCATGCCATAGCATATGGCATGCCATAGCATTTGTATATATGCGACATGACTTAATAGATCTTATAGGACATACAAGATGACCAAAAAGTAAAATCGGTGAATCTTATCAATAAAAACTCAAAATCAGACTAACTAATATGGTTTATGTTATGATTTACATAATTTAATATATATTACTCAATCTAAAGAGAACTTATATATTTTACCCTAGGGAAGTGCCACATGATCAAAGATGACAAAAATAAAACTTTCGATCATGACTCCTAGGTTTGCGACATAAGAGCTCAGCTTCAGCACATTTCTAAGACGTAATGAGTACTTTTATTAGATGATAATATGATCCGGATTTAAACAGGAACACAATAAATTACATAGATAACCATATACACAAAGATGCAGCGGAAATAATACTTCATTTCATTAATGGAAAATACTGAAACATGCTTACAATCAGAAATGGAAATAAACTAGCTAGGGCGATGGTAGCTTATCTCTGAGAAGAGATGTGATGGCTACGTGCCTCTGAACTGTGTTACAATGAGGCTCGAAGGCCTATTTATTGTTGAGAAACAATGAAAAACCCTTCACATTCCAAAACCTAACCCTAGGAGATGAAACGCCAAACTGTGGGCCCCGTTTGGGGGTAAGTTGGTACATCAACTTCCCGGGGTCGTAACTTTAGCATATGATCTCCGTTTGACGCGTACAATAGCTCATTAGAAAGATCTATTCGAGCACTATCATTGTTGGAACCGGCAACATCGGTCCATAGCATGGACCCATGTTGCCCTTGGATTCCCCAAAAAACGTCGTTTAGGGCCTCAAAACGGCTCCGGAAGTTCAGGACCCGAAAAACTGCTAAAAATAGTAAGTTGTGCTACAATTAAGGAAACTGAAAATGCTGAGAAAAACAATGGTGGGGGTCCAGGTGGACTTGGCAGGTGGCCACCAATATCCACCTGGATCATTCCTCCCCCCTTAGGAAGCAATGGTCCCCATTGCGTGGAGCTCCTCCATGAGATGAGGAAACTTCTGCTGAACCTGTTCCCTGGTGAACCACTTGCCCTGCTGAAGGAGTTGGCCTGCTTTGACAACTCGATACAGTTGAATATTCTGTTGGCGAGTTTTCTTGATCTGTGTGTCCATGATCCAATTAGTTGCAGCTTGTTCCATGCAATTTGGATTTAATTCTGTGGGTTGGAGCTGTTCTGCAATGTCGGATGTGTCTAGTAATGGTGGAAAGTATGGCCGAAGGCGGTCCACATTGAACACTGGGTGCAGGCCAAGGAATGGGGGAATGCTGAGCTCAAATGCATTGTCTCCCATAGCCTTAGTAATGGTGTAAGGACCATATCGGAGTGGTCTCAATTTCCGATAGGCTCCAGTAAGGCGTTCCTTTTGCAAATGCAACCAGACTTTGTCGCCCACCTGAAACTTGTGTGGCACCCGATGTTGATCATGTCGCTGCTTGTACTTGGCATTTGATTTCTCAAGAATGTCATGGACCTGCTGGCGAATATGTTGGATGCGCTCAATGAAGCTGGTGGCCTTATCTGTTTCGGACTGGACATGAGCTGAATTCATGTGAGTAGCTGCAAGTGGCATGGCCACATCAATGGGGCATAGTGGCTGGAATCCCAAAACCACCTGAAAAGGGCTATGGCCAGGGGAGCTGTGAAGAGTCAGTTGTAACCCTGTGCTGAACATAGGGGAGGCTCTCGTCCATGTGCGTGGATGCTTTGAGTTATACATGCGCAGAATGTGCACAATCATCCTATTGACAACCTCTGTCTGGCCATCAGTTTGAGGATGGAAGGCTGTGGACTTCGTGAGTTTGGTGTCCAGCATTGACCAGAGACTGGACCAAAATGTGCTGAGAAACCGACTGTCCCGATCTGAGATGATAGACTGTGGGATCCCAAAGTGCACCCACACTCGTTCAAAGAAGAGTTTAGCAGTGGCTTCTGCTGTGATTTTCTTCTTGCAGGCCATCATAATGGCCATCTTCGAGAACCTATCGATGACCACAAAAACACAGTCATTTCCATGCTTAGTGGAAGGAAGGCCGACATGTAATCCATGGAGATGGATTCCCAAGGTCGACTAGGGGTAGGCAACGGGGTATAGAGGCCGTGCTTCTTAATGGCCGGTTTGGCAATGGCACAGGCAGTACATGATTGGATGTACTTCCCAACATCCTGTCGAAGATTCGGCCAATAGAAGTAATTTTGCAGTACTGCCACTGTTTTCTCGACCCCGAAATGCCCAGCAGCCCGACTGTAGTGTGCTTCCCAAATCATCTTGGCACGCTCGCTTGAAGGAACACAAAGGTGACCGAGGTGGCATAATAGGGCACCCTGGAGGTGAAAATCTGCAACCGGCCGACCCTCCAAGAGTGTCTGGTATGTGTGGCCGAATTCTGGGTCGCTTTTGTAGAGAAGTGGCCAATCAGAAGTCTTATGCCCGCAAGAGTTGAGCACGGTGGTTAGCGCCATGATCAGTGGTCGATTGAGGCAATCTGCAACATTATTGGTGCTGCCCTTTTTATACTTGATATTCAAGTGAAATTGTTGCAGGTATGTAGACCACTTCTGATGGCGATCATTCTGCAATTTCCCTTGGGTCTATACGAACTGTAGAGGTCAGTGGTCTGTGTGGATGACCGTTTCCTTCCCCAAAATGTAATGCTTCCATTGTCGGCAAGCCTGTACAATGGAATACATCTCTTTATCATAAGTGAGGTACTTCAGATTATGTCTGAAAGTGTTTCATTGTGATATGCCACTGGATGTCCATGTTGAGTAAGGACTGCCCCAATAGCATAGTCAGAGGCATCTGTCTC
>APFE030257265.1:32399-48742 GCA_000404065.3 Pinus taeda
TAGGGCGATGGTAGCTATCTCTGAGAAGAGATGTGAGGGCTACATGCCTCTGAACTGACTTACAATGAGGCTCGAAGGCCTATTTATTGTTGAGAAACAATGAAAAACCCTTCACATTCCAAAACCTAACCCTAGGAGATGAAACGCCAAACTGTGGGCTCCGTTTGGGGGTAAGTTGGTACATCAACTTCCCGGGGTCGTAACTTTGGCATATGATCTCCGTTTGACCCGTACAATAGCTCATTAGAAAGATCTATTCGAGCACTATCATTGTTGGAATGGGCAACATCGGCCCATTCCATGGACCCATGTTGCCCCCGGATTCCCCAAAAAACGTCGTTTAGGGCCTCAAAACGGCTCCGGAAGTTCAGGACCCGAAAAACTGCTAAAAATAGTAAGTTGTGCTACAATTAAGGAAAAATGCTGAGAAAGACAATGGTGGGGGTCCAGGTGGACTTGGCAGGTGGCCACCAATATCCACCTGGATCATAATAATAATTATAATCTATAAATAAACTACTAATATATATTCAATCCTTTATTATTATAACATTTCTCAACAAACAGATACATATTATGCATTCATGCTAACATAACAATCATCTAACAAACCATAGCCAAAAGAACATCCATAATAAGGGGTCTTATGTGACTCTATTCTTGAACAACCAACAAATACATGATCTCTCTTACAACATACCAAAGGGTTTCAGATACAAGAATAAATCTACAACAACTCAAGGAAATCTAGAACTATCAGCTAATACTTGAGTAATCAACCCTTTTTCCCTAACATTTGAAGGCTTTGTATAAAAATTTTACCCATCTTTATCTTTAACCATATTAAAACCCTAAGAATAAATCTACAACAACTCAAGGAAATCTAGAACTATGAGCTAATACTTGAGTAATCAGCCCTTTTTCCCTAACATTTGAAGGCTTTGTATAAAAATTTTACCCATCTTTATCTTTAACCATATTAAAACCCTAACTTGAATAAAGTATATGACTACATAATTAACCTACCTAATACATAAAATAAAAGAGTCATGTACCAAAGATAAAAACGTGGAGTTCATTCATATTTCTTTAGTGTTAATTAAATTGACTAATGTTATTTTTCTCTATTTGACATCATTATAGTTATTTAGTATTGATCAACAACATATTTTTTCACTTGCAACAATGATACAACCTTGTAAAATTACAATAATAATTCAACAAATAAATTTAAATATGTCATAATAAATGCGATATATTATGACCTTTTTTGGTATATCTTCTGATTAAAATTTTCCAAAATATAGCTAAAATTTACTACAATTACAAAATTATTTAAAAATTAAAAAATTCAAATACTACAAAAAAAATTCAAAAACCTCAACTTCATTTCATATTAAAAAATAGAAATCTTAATATTAAAACTTAGAAATCTTAATAAAAATTATATTATTAAATTTCAAATGAAATTTGTAAACTATAAAATGACAACAATGTCAAATTAAGTTATATTATTAAATTCTATAATATATTATTAAATTTCAAATAAAAATTGTAAACAATAAAAACAACAAACACCAATTAAAACAAAATGTCTCACAATAAAATGGCAAACCTACTCCACCCAAACCTCATCACAGTAAAATAAGACTTGTTACTACAACCTGAGCTTTACAACGCCAGCTTTAAAAGAGTTAGAAAAATATAATTATAATCAACAACACACCTTTAAAAGGGCTAAACAAATATAATTCTAATTACAACATCTCCCTAAGTATAACTATTGAAAAAACAAAAACTAATGAATGCAAAACCGATAGTAAGTCTATTAAAAAGATTAATAATCAAATAACAACAAAAACCCATTAAATCACACCACTTACAAGTGTTGTTTTAAAGAATGAAACCTAGACTCCCCTATAGCACAAATCAAACACTCCTATGCTATTCTCAAGTGTTGTTATATAGCACAAATCAAACACTCCTATGCTATTCTCAAGTGTTGTTTTAGAGAATGAAACCTAGACTCCCATATAGCACAAATCGAACACTCCTACGCTATTCTCGGAGTCTGACAAAAATAAAAATATGAAGACACCTTGACTTCTACGTAACTTTGTATTCTCCATTTTCTAACTTATTTATAGACAATCAACATAACTTTGTATTCTCCATTTTCTAACTTATTCATAGACAATCAACATATTTGAAATTCTATAGAGTCCGACAAAAATAAAAATATAATGACACCTCGACTTCTATGTAACTTTGTATTCTCCATTTTCTAACTTATGTATAGACAATCAATATATTTGGCACTCTATAAATGGAAACTGCAAGTTTCCGAGACAACATCTCCATATTTCACCTTTTATAATTTACAAAACACTTAAATTGACTCAAAACAAAAACACTTAAATTGACTCAAAACAATAGGAATCTTATTTTTGGATTTATTTATGCTAAAAAAAACTTGACAAAGTAAAAAGTTTATAAAATTTTAAATTTTATTTAAAAAAACAATACAATTAGCACTGGAGAAATGGAACTTGCGAGTTGAAACATTTCTATATTTCAATGTTTATAATCTATAAAACGTTTAAATTGATATTCAAAGCAAGGAAAAGAACATTCAATGTATAGGTAAACATTAAAAAAAAAATTATATAATAATAATTGAAAACATTAACTTAGTAAATTCTTAAAATTTAAATTCATCTAAAAAATATTATTTTGAGAATTTAAATTCATTTAAAACATTCAAATCAACTGATTAAAAACAAAAAAGATTCAGAATGTTCGCTTCTTTATTTATAAAAAAAATTAATAAATATAAAATTCATCCCCTACATTCAATCTTCTAAAAATATTATAATTTTTGTTTTATTAACGAGGGTTTTGATAAATACCTATTCAAATTAAATTAATGAAATTGAAGGAGAAAGCTAACGTAAGGCGCTAGTAAGCTTTGAGGACTCTTGTGGACACGAAACAATAAATTGATGGTTGAGCCAGGCGCATCAGACTTGATTGTTGATTCTACTATCAAAAGGGTCTTATGATGCAAGTGTATTAGGTAGTAAATATATATTGAAATTACACTAAGAATCTAGTAATGTGATGGGTTGATAACTCTAGAATATTTTAAAGTTTATTTGTGAAAAGTTTTTGGATATTTAGTGAAGAGTAGTTAGGAGCGTCAAGTTAAAAGAAATTTTAAATAGTTAAGGATAGGATTTTGATACCCGGTAGGGAGTTAGAGCTAGTTAGATTAAAAATACATATTGTTCCCTGATTTTGTGGAGTGAGGAAATTGGTTCACATCGGTGAACTCATTTCTTGGATAATTTTTTTAGTTTTTGGGGGATGAACATTTTCTTGAAGCATTTGTGTGGGAGAAGGATACACTATTTTTGGATACGCTATTTTTTGTTTTTTGTGTGAGGCAGAAGTTAATTGATAGACATTTGTGTGAGGCAGAAGTTAATTGATAGAAATTAATACATCCATGATATCAATTTATGGGAATTGATTGTCAATGTGTGTGAAGAGGTGGCATGTGGAGTTAATAGTTATACGAACACCACCCTTGGACAAGTGTTTATTAATCAACAAGTTGAATTTGTAAGTATCTATGAGATAGTTAATTGTATGTGCATTTGTGAGGTTTGTTAACAATCATATTAATATGTGGAGATTGAAATTGATTTGGTCTTTATTCTTTAATATATTTCCAAGAGAAAATATTGTATTGAATGAGGAATTTGAGCACTGTATTTTCTCTGTTCTTTACATTTAAATGAGACTAATATATAGACCTCGAGAACCATATTACAGTTAATCTTTTAACCATAGTTCTTTTATGTCAAATATTGTGCATTGGAAAGATTCATTTACGTTACAGGTTTGAGAAAACAAAGCACTCTGTACCAAGCCAAGAGAGGAAGGGAATTTCTAAGGAGGAAAACCGTCGTCAAACTTATGGTTCAATTTCTAGTCAAAGGTAGATGAAATTCATAATTCTCTAGTTTGGGTTTTGTTCAGAGTATGGTCTATTTGGTGACTTGCAAGCGGTTTTCCAAGAAAATCCTTGTTTGAGGAGTTTCAAGCTGATTTCTAAACTATGTTTTCCTAAGTGCGTGAGTGATAAAATTATTTGTTGTTGAAGTCCATCCCTTTAAATAGTGCCTGTATATAAGTCCATTTGGCTCTTGCTCTTTTAGCCTGTAAAAGCCATCAATTTATGGTATCAGAGATTTAACGTTGATGTTCTCTAGAGTATAAAGAGTTGAATAGGCAAGTCGGAAGGGCACCAGGTCGAGGAGGCAGACCTAGGGGTAATACAGTAATTCGCGAAGAGATAAGGCAACTGCAAGTTTAGTTAGAAGCCATGGAAGTGGGGAGACAACGGAATCCTGAAGGTGGAGATTTTAGTGAGGCCGAAGAGGAACCTAAAGAAGAAGAAGATGCACCTGTTGAAGAAGTTGCTGAGGTTAGGTTGTTGAGAGCTGTATTGGGCTCAAGTTTAAGGCCAAAGCCAAAAATATCCATTTACAATGGTATTTTGAAAGATGAGAATCTAATAGACTAGATCAATGAGATGGAAAAGTATTTTGAGTATGAGGAAATTGATGAGGACAACAGAGTCAAGTTTGTAGTGACAAGGTTCAAAGGTCATGCTACACTATGGTGGGACAATGTATAGGCTAAAGGAAGGAAGAAGGAAAAACCATTGATCAAGAGCTGGGATAAAATGGTGGAAAATATGAATAGTAAGTTCTTGCCAAAGGATTACCAACTAACTCTGTATAGACAAATGCAAAATATTAAGCAAAGTGTGATGACAGTGAGGAGTACACTGAATATTTTTACAAGGTGAACTTGAGAGTAGGCTATGTAGAAGATACCCCAGAGAAGACAACAAGGTATATTAATGGTTTGAGGTTAGATATCCAAGATGAAATCAACATACTTTCTCCAAGGACAATAGAGGAAGCATACTAGTGCACCTTGAAGGCAGAAGAAAAGATAACTAGGAAGCAAAGCTCTCACAGAGGACGTGTTTTTTGCAGAGGGAAGGGATAAAAAACTTGAAGAGGAAATCTTCCAAAGCAAAAGAATGATGAAGGTAGCTCAAATCAGCAAGGGTAGTTAGAGAAAGAAGGTTGTAGAAGAGTAGGAAGACCTTATGACAAAGGCAGAGGTAGAGGAATAGGTAGAGAGATTGTCTACTGGTGTTATAGATATAACAATTTGGGTCACTGATCTTTTGAATTTCTTGAGAACGACAATATGGGACAACGAGGTGCATACATAGCTCAAACCAAAGCAACAGAGGCATAAGTAGCTGAGGCAGAGAATGTGCTAGAGACTAGAGAGGTGTTGATGATGCACAAAGTCTTGTTAAAACCAACAAAGGAGACTGTTGAACTAGTTCAAAGGAAATCCTTATTCAAGACAATGTGTAAGGAAAAAGGAAAATGCTTCAAATTGGTCATTGACAGAGGAAGTACAGACAATATAGTCTCCCAGTAAATGGTGGACAAATTGGGATTTAAAAAGACTAAGCATCCTACACCTGATAAGGTATCAAGGTTTCAAAAAGGACACCAATTATTGGTGCATGAAAGTGAAGTCAAGTTTTAGATAGGCAAGTATAAGGACAAGGTGCTCTGTGACATAATGCCAATGGATGCTTGTCACATTTTTTGGTTTGCCCATGGCAGTTTGATAGGACGACGGAACATGAGGGAGAGAGCAATTATTATAAGTTCGAAAAGGATCGCATCAAGCACACTCCTTTACCATTGAAAGAGGAAGGTACAACTGATACATGCAGCCCAAAATCACTGCTTCTCAGTGGAAAAGAATTTCTACAACATATGGAAGAAAAATAGGTAAGCTATGTAGTGGTTTGCAAGCCAAAGGTAGTACCTCTGCACACTGAAATTGTAGATTTACCTTTCAAAGTTGAGGAGTTGTTACATGAGTTTCATGATATTGTAGTTGATGAATTGTTGAGTGAGTTTCCACCCAAAAGAAGCATCAATTATCACATAGACTTGATATAGGGAGAAAGTCTTCCAAATAAGGCTGTGCATCGAATGGAACCCAAGGAGAATGAGGAAGTGAGGAAGCAAGTCCAAGAACTATTGGGCAAAGGAATAATAAGAGAAATTTTGAGTCTGTGTATCGTACGTACAATACTAAGTCCAAACAAGGGTTGAGAATGGAGAATGTGCATTGACTCCGGAGAAATCAACAAGACCACCATTCATTATAGGTTTCCATTGCCATGGATGGATGATATGATGGAATGCTTCTGTGGGAAACTTACTTCTCAAAGATTGGCCTAAAACGTGGTTATGATAAAATTCGGATCAGAGAAGGAGACGAGTGAAAGACAAATTTCAAGACCAATGATGGCTTGTGTGAGTGGATGGTCATGACATTTTGCCTGTCAAATGCACCTAGTACCTTTATGTGGCTAATGAACGAAGTCTTGAAGGAGTTCATTGGTAAGTTTTTCATTGTTTATTTGGATGGACTTTTAATTTTCAGTCAAACTATAGAAGAGAACTTGAGACATTTGAAGTATGTTTTAGAAAGATTGCAACAAGAAAAGTTATTTCTTAACATGAAGAAGTTTTCTTTTATGAAGAGTGAGCTTATATACCTAGGTTTTTTCATTTCTAAGGATGGCTTGAAAATGGATCTAGAGAAGATAGAGGCAATTGTAAATTGGTCCTCACCTAAGAACATTTTTGAGGTGAGAAGTTTTGATGGCTTAGCCTACTGCTAAAGGAAGTTTATCATAAATTTCAGTGGCATTTTTGCACCTATCATTGACACGATAAAGAAGTATATGCAACCATTGTATTAGACAGAAGCAACAGAAAAAAAAATTCAATTATTGAAGAAGAAGACCACTGAGAAGCCGGTGTTGAAGTTGTCAGAATTCAATCAACCCTTTCATGTGAGATGTGATGCTAGTGGGAGAGTCATTGGAGTTGTATTGGGCCAAGAATATAAGCCTGTTGCATATTTGAGCGAGAAGTTAAATGCCTCAAAACATAAATACTCTTTCAACGACAAAGAATTATATGCATTAGTTCAAGCTTTGAATCACTGGAGGCATTACTTGATGCCTAAGGAGTTTTTTTTCTACACAAATAATTCTGCGTTACAGCACATTATGCAACAATATAAGTTGAGTCATAAACATGCAAGGTGGGTAGAGTTCATTCAAAATTTCACTTTTGTTTTGAAGCACATTAGTGGGAAGACAAATAAGGTTGTTGATACCTTGAGTAGGAGATGCTTAATCATGTAGGAAAGTCAAATAAAAAGTTTGGGCTTTCAATATTTGAATGACTTGTATGACATTGATGTTGATTTTAAAGAAGCCTTTGCAGTGTGTAGAATCTAGTCAAAAGGGACATCAGTCCATGGAAAGAGTTTATATTACAGGATGGAATATTGTTCAAGAACAATCAACTATGTATTCCCAATTGGTTAATGAGGGAAAAATTGGTCCAAGAAAAGCATAATGGCAAGTTGGTTGGACACTTTGGTGCTGAGAAAAAACTTGGGAAGTTGAGTCACTTATATGAATAAGTGTAGGGTATGTCAGCATGTGAAAGGGAGGAGTCAAAATGCTAGACTATACATACCATTACCCATTCCCAACATACCTTGGGATTCAGTGAGTAGGGACTTTGTTCTGGGTTTACCGAGAACTCAATGAGGTAATGATTCAATCCTTGTAGTTGTGGATATATTTACTAAGATGGATCATTTCATTCTGTGTTCCAAAACTAGTGATGTTACCCATGTGTCTAATTTACTTTTTGATGAGATTTTTCAGTTGCATGGTTTTCCAAAGAGTATAATCTCTGACAAGGGTACAATATTCACAAGAAATTTTTGGAGGATCTTGTGGAAGAAACTTAGCACTAAGCTAAATTTTAGCTCAATCTATCATCCACAGTGTGATGGGAAAAAAGAGGTTGTGAACAAACGTTTGGGTAACTTGTTGAGGATTTTAGTAGGTGACCGACCCAAGCAATCAGATCATGTGCTAGCCCAAGCTGAGTTTTCCTATAATGACTCACCAAATAGAAGCACAAGAAAGAGTCCATTTCAGATCTTGTATGACATGCATCTAAGGGGAATTTGTGAACTAAGAGACTTGGCGAATATTGAGCATAGAAGTGTTGATGGAGAGGATTTTGCAACAACCATGAGTGAGTTGCATGAGCAAGTAAAACATAGATTTCAAGACACAAGCTACAACTACAAGCAGCGAGTAGATTTACATAGGAAAGAGGTAAAATTTGAAGTGGGAGTCCTAGCCCACCTAAGAAGGATAGGTTTCCAAGGGGAGAATAGAACAAATTGAAAATGAAGAACATCGAATGTTGTAAGATCCTCCGTAAGTTTTCAACGAATGCTTATGAGTTGGAGTTATCTCCAGGCACTGGAATTTCACCTATTTTTAATGTAGCAGATTTGTATTCCTACACAGTTGGTGATGCAAATCAAACTTCTAGGAATCTTAACATGATGAAGGAAAGGAACAAGGTTGAAACAAATTAATGTGGCAAAGAGTTTAGAGGACGAGAAAATTTTGGATACACGTGTTGCCAAGAATACCAAAAGGAAATAATACTCAAAGTATCTCGTGAAGTGGAAAGACCACCTGATGGATGATTCTTTTTGGATGGATGAAGCAACACTACAAATTCTATAGAGGATATTATGAGCAGGAGCTCATAAATTTTTCTTTCCTAGGTAGTCTGATGCAGGTGAATTAGCTTGTGCACACAAACATGATAAGTTATTGAAGTTAGACCAAAAGAATAACAATGTGATGGGTTGATCACATGCCAAGGCTAGAACATTTTAAAGTTTATTTGTGAAAAGTTTTTGGATATTTAGTTAAAAGTAGTTAGGAGCATCTAGTTAAAAGAAATTTTAAATAATTAAGGTTAGGATTTTGATAGCTCGTAGGGAGTTAGAGCTAATTAGATTAAAAATAAATCTTGTTTCCTGATTTTGTGGAGTGAGAAAATAGGTTCACATGGGTGAAATCATTTCTTGGATAGTTTTTTTAGTTTTGGGGGAAATGGACATTTTCTTGAAGCGTTTGTGTGGGAGAAGGGTAAGCTGTTTTTTTTTCCCTCTTTGTGAGACTGAAGTTAATTGATAGAAATTAATACATCTGTGAGATCAATCTGTGGGAATTGATCCTCAATCTGTGTGAACTGGAGGTGGAATGTTGAGTTAATAGTTAACTGAACAACACTCTTGGACAAGTGCTTATTAATCAACAAGTTGAATTTTTAAGTGTTTATGAGATAGTTAATTGTATGTGCATCTGTGAGTTTTTTTAACAGTCATATTAATATCTGGAGATTGAAATTGATTTGCTGTTTATTTTTTAATATATTTCCAAGAGAAATTACTATATTTAAAGAGGAACTTGCGAACTGTATGCTCTTTGTTCTTTACATTTGAAAACACTAAAATATAGACTTGGAGAAACATATTACAGTTAATCTTTTAATCACAGTGCTTTTGCGTAAAATATGATCTATTGGAAAGAGTCATTTATGTTATAGGTTTGACAATACAAAGAACTCTGTATCAAGCCAAGAGAATAAGGGAATTTTGGAGGAGGAAAACCATCGTCGAACTCGCGGTTTAATTTCTAGTCAAAGGAAGATGAAATTCAAAATTCCAAGATCTCAGTTTTGTGAAGAGCATGGTCGATTTAGTGACTCTCGAGCAGTTTTCCAAGAAAATCCTTGATTGGCGAGTTTTGAACTAATTTTTAAACTATGTTTTTCTAACTTGTTAGTGATAAAAAATATTTGATGTTGAAGTCCATACCTTTAACCAATGCTTATGTATAAGTCCATTTGGCCCTTTCTCTTTCATCTTGTTAAATACATCACCCTAAAACCCCATATTCATCATAGATTCAAAGCCTACAGGTGGATTCGAGAGTCCAATCATCCTCTGTGTCATTCTATATGTGCTCAACTCAACTACTTCAGCGTCCCAACTTCATTTTCGATTATTTATTTCTCTTTTCTTGTTGTGTATGTGGGAATATATAATGTATATATAGTATTTCACACTAACATGCTGCAACCTATTTCCCATGGGTGACATGTCATTCAATGATTAGAAGTATGCCATAATTCAATTAAGGGAGCACCATCTAAGTATTTAATGACACTGTAGGCTCATTATATAGAATTTAAAGCGAGTGAATATATACTTCACATCAACTCTACTCTTGGAAAAGTGGAATTTCATCTGGTACTGAATAGTGGTAGTAGAAAATAAAGTGAAAATAATTAAGTATTAATAATTTTTTCAAAAAATTGTAGCAGGTCAAAACTAAGTTTTTCATAATTTCAAGCACGCCAGGAAAAACAGGCATAAATATTTTTAGGCATCAAATACGGGAAAAATTCCCCATAACAGATAAATTGGCCATCAAATTGAATCCCTGGTCTTAAGGTTTCAAGATTTATTAATTATTTGTGTTATTAGTTGACTTCTAAGAATCACTTGCATCACTTATCAACCACTTGGACGAAGACTTAATGAGTAAATAATGATGCACTTAGTTGTGGCAAATATGATTTCCATATTATTATGGGGCCAATTTTCAATGATATGATCGAGATAAGTAAAATAATGCTATTAAAAATTAATATAAATGTTCAAGATGATTGTGAAAAGCATAATATAGAATGTGAGTTTAATTTAGAGGAACATTAAAGGGGCCAAGGTAGGAAAAAATAATCATATATTTTCTAAAACTTTCAATTTATATGTTTTATTTAAATCTTATCAATTATCTTTTAATAATAATTTAATCATTCAATGCATGCCATGACTTATGAGAAAGTCTTATGAGAAAGTCTAACTTACATAGTTATTGAGGTATGGTGATGAGGGACAACTATCATGGGCAGGGATAAATAACATCTATCTTCATGAAAAATTATTCATCCACTTGTAGGGGGTCCTTAATCCTCTTCCATTCTCATTCATTCACCCATTCACATTCACCATTCCCATCCTCAAGCACCACCCAAGTTATGAAAAAATTGTAGTCTCATGTTTTGGATTGAGATAAAAATATACCAAGAACCAAATTAGCTATAACAGAGTAAGACATGAACTTGGGAAGAGACATGGTTGGATGCATAAGGTCATAGAGTTTGGATTATTTAATAAATATCCCTTCCCCCCATTAATTGTTGCTAATCAGGTGCAACAATGGGAAACTAAACTAAACGATAGGAAGGGTTCTTCTTTCCTACACTAAGAGAGCTAAGGGGAATAGTCCTAAGGGATTATTCCCAAAACAAGGGAGATGTATTCCTTGTAGTATGTGGACACTGGATGAGAATACATTGTCTTTTTTATCAACAAAGGTTTATCCTAGTGCTTAGTTATGAATACATTGGTTCATTCTTAGAGATATTGCATTTGGTGAGTTACTTGTGAGTCTATATTTATTTTCTTCTTCCTTGGTGACATCATAACCCAAAATTGGGGTGTAATTTACAATGGCTTTTTGCAATTAAGTGAAAAATTTCCCATACATAGCTAGTTTCTTTGACCATCTTGGTTAGAATATAAGTGTATGAGCTCCCCTCTTTATTCTCTATTTCTAATTTCTACAACTTAAGTTTATATTATATTTCTAAATAAAACCTTAACCTTTTGAGAATAATATCATTGTATGTGGAATTTCATGAAAATATTGCATCTATTTATGAATCAATATTTCATACTAGACTATTATGATCCATCCCTCATAATAATTTTGTGAGGATGGACAACAATAGTCTAGTCCAAAAAATTTATTCTAAAATAAATATGATATTTCTAGAAAATTCCTCTTTCTTTTGTTTCTTTTTCCAATTTATTTAATTGCTTTAAATTTTGCTTCGAGCTCAAATAAATTTTTGCTTTTATTTTTTATGCCTCAGAAATTTAAGGAAGGCTATGAAGGACTACTTTAGACATGGCTTGCCAAGATGTTAGGATGATGAAGTTATTTTGGCCCCGATCTATATATCAGTGTTGTTGTCAAATGTTTTTTAACCAAACCCAATTGATTTATAACTAAGTTCAAATCCCTATAAAATTATTCTTGAACTTGCGAAGTTATTCATTATCTTTGATTGCTTCTCACTTGAACTTCTTAATATCTATCACACCATCTTTTAATTGGTGTATTTGAAGTTGTAATTAGGCTATTAAAATATCTTTTAGTTTATGAGAGGAATCAGAGACTTGTTGAACCTCGACGATTTCTATCCTTAGCTCTTATTCTAGAGTTTTCATTTGCTCAAGGGTTCTTGTTGTACTTATGAGACTTTTAGTCTAATTTGTTCTTCAAATCAATCATGATGTTTATTCAATATCTTTTCTAATTGAGCTACCCATCATCTCTATGTTTAATGATTTACTTCAAGTTATTATACTAACAAGATATTAGCTACTGCAAATACTCCCATGGAATCTTCTAGGCCTCCTTCTAATTCGTGATCATTGTCTTTAGAAGCATCCCATGCTATTATAAATTGCATTGGAGACTCATTGTCTTGTTTAAGCTTTTTCTTTTAATTTCTTCCGTTTATGATTTCTCTTCTTTTTGCACTGAAAAAGTAATTTACAATATGTGAAAAATAATCTACATGAATAATATAATGGATTTAAACCCCATGAATAGTTGATGTGGGAGTCTTTGATATGACTGCTATAGTGTTTTCTTCTCAATGATGTATGGAAAGAATCCAGTTAAGACCGTGGATGACAAACGGTCTCAACAATAAGAATGACTGCTAAACATTATAGATCTACAACTATTGATAGAAACACAACCTACCAAAATTCCGATCTATGCTGCAATCATAGTTATACAGTGAAATAAAGAGTAATAACCCCAAAACATCCAATGGAAACTAGATATGTAAATAATGATTTTATTATAGCACCTGTGAAGGGAACAAATATATGTTACCAGTCCCCCTCTATGGGATGGGTTCTTTGCTATGCTCAAATGCTTTCAGCTTCTTTAGATTCTCTCTCCTCTACAATGTATAAACCCAAAAAAATATGGTGTGTGACAATGAAAACAATCAGAGTTACAACAATGAGTGCAACAATGAAAATAATCAAAAGTGAATAATGAATGGATAACACTCCTATTTATGACAAAATATTGAGTTATCCTCAAACAATGATCAATAATAAAATATTATTGATCCCATTCTTGGAATTATCATTTGGAATATTTTATTATATTTGTTTAGGAGGGAAAAAGTATTTAAACTTTTATTTAGAAATAATAAATAAATAAAAGATTTATTTATTATCTCAATAAATTAGTTAAGAAATAATAAAACAAATAAAGATTTATTTAATTATTCGTAAGGGATTTAGTCAAATTTAACAAAAAATAATAGTTAATTAGTGATTAATTAATTATTCTTAGAGAAAAATAAGAAAAACAATGATTTATTTGTTTAGTTTTGATGATTGGGTCAAATTTGACAAGGAATAATAGTAAAACATCTGTTAAATTAATTATTCCTAGAAGCAAATCAAATAAATAATGATTTATTTAATTATTCTTCAAGGATTTAACTATAAATTACTTAATAAAGGTGGTTTATTAGATTGTTTCTCACAGTGAAAGCAATTTTACTATGGTAAATTGTTTCTCACAGTGAAAGCAATTTTACTATGGTAAAATTGGCTTTACATGGTGTGCTTCGACCCATCTAGTAAATTAGGCTAGATTATCAATTTTTTGGTGATAACAATGACTCCAACTGTTACCATACTAATTAACTATTTTGTTTCAAATGCTACCACACTATTTAGTTAGTTATTGAGTAAAAATTTTCTCATACATAACTAGTTTATTTGACCATCTTCATTAAAAGATGAGTGTTTGAGCTCTCCTCTTTATTCTATATTTATAAATTCTACAACTTGAGCTTACATTATATTTTTAAATGAAACCTTAGGCTTATGGCAATTGGGAAAAATATCATTTTATGTCACGATTTCATGAGAATATTGCATCTATTTTTGAATCAACATTTAACACTAGACTATTGTGATCCATCCTTCCTAATAATTTCATGAGAATGGAAAACAATATTATAATCCAAAAATTGATTCAAAAATAAATATGATATGATTAGGTGCTCATTATTTAGCTCAAAAATCAAAGTGCCCAGAATCACTCAAAACTTGAACAATCACGCCCGTCTCGGTGATACGATCTCAATGCAACTCATTTCACTCACAACAGAGCTCATATGAGGAATATATTGTGTTCCTCCTCTTTGCCAAATAGAGGAATTTAAAAAAAAAGGTACAGTCAGTAGAAAGTCAACATTTCGTACTACTGACGTGGTAGGTGACAGGGTAGGTCAAAGTTGGTCAATGGCTAATAGGATCTTGCCAAGTGGCATGTTGAGGTTGGTCGATGGTGTGGTGATTTGGCTTCATTTTATTGGTCGGAGGATGGACCAATGAGGAGGAGACATGTGGGAAGCTCGAAGGCCACCATGTGTCCCTCCCCAAAGGTTAGACTTATCGGCATGCAGTGTAAAATTATTATGGCAGGTCAGCGGAGTCAAACTTGCCACCTCACTTAAACAATGCCCATGTCTTACCACTATACCACAACTTCAGTGCTTAACATAATATGGTTTGAAATTATATTTTTTATGTAATACGTTGGCGGTTGGGGGGAGGAGAGGGCTAGCCTTGTGGGCCAACCCCCTCCCATGTGACGAGTAACACATAACTTCTAGCGAACAAACCATAATTGTTAGCTTAAACAGTTGGGTAATCTCGCATGTGGACACCACCACTAAATCTGACAGCTAACGATTAGCATAACTGCACACAATTAGCGCTAAGTGGGATTAAGCAGTAATTAAACGTAGTTTATCCATTAATTAAACTTGTAGTTAAGTTGGTGAAACTTCTGGTGGTCCCCCAAATTCGACGCTAACTCCAAATTTAGTGGAGTTAACTGGAGTTCCTCTAGTTTTAGTGGAGATTTCCTAGGAGAAATTGAAGAAGCCACAACTTTTGCAAATTTCGACCAAATTGGGATCAGGGAAAGGCATTCCTAGATGATTTTGATGTTCTGAGCACATTGAAGTAGGTTTTAGGAGTCTTACAGCATTTTAAATAACACTCTTTCCATTTTGAGCTAATGTAGAGGTCCAAGCCATGGAAGCTCAACCAAGGAGATGTAGCCCAAGACGGGTGAACTCCTTAATCGAAACATTGTGTTAAGTGTTCATTTTGATGGTTTTCTATACATTTGTTTGTTCTTGTTCAACACTTTACTTTCATGCTATTTTGCTCATGAATTTGACATAAAACTTGACAAAATTTACCTGTCATTCAAAAACACCATAATAGAAACCTATGCAGAAGAAGCAAATGATAAGCAATTGTTTTTAATTATGAAGTTAAAATTATCAAAGAAAAACTAACATTCAACAATAGATCAAGTTGGTATCAGAGAAAAGGTTATTTGCTTGATTTCTTGAGTTTTGTGCAAGTAGGGTTTTAATGGTTGCAAATTTGTGATGCTTACAAGGTTAAAGTTGTAGAGAGGAGAAGGGAAGCTATTGGTTGAAACTCCTGAGGTAATGCCTAGAAGAAGGAGAGCCACAAGGCCAAAATCTCCACCGAAAGTTCCAATCCCAGCTGCGCTTGAAACATCTCAAGTTATACCTTCAGTTGAGATTGAGGAGGTACAAGCAGTACCAGAAGCTGAGCTAGAATCCAAAGCCATCATGTCTGGAGCAAGAGAGACTAAAGGTCTTTCAGAAGAGGAAGCATTCAATAAATATTTGTATGACTTAACTGACATGGTTAGAGTCCTCTATGAAGAGAGGAATACTAGAATGGTTGGAGAGAGTTCTAAGTCCCCACATGGAGAGGAAAGCTCAGGACATAAAAAATATGAAAAGAAGGATTCAAAGAGTAATGGAGGAAATCCTCCTCCATATCCACGATCTTCATCTTCCTCATCATATTCATCATCCTCATCATCACAAACAACATCATCTTCCACTTGCACCATCAAAACTGTTCATACTCATTCAAAAACCCCAAAGGAAAAAACTCCCTTACTCAAATTGGAAATTATGAACAATGTAAACTTTGAAACGGGAACTGATACTGTTACCTGTTTCGTAGAGATAGCAAAAAAATGACCTGATTTTCAAAAGTGGTGATGCAGAATACACATGTTTTTTTTAGAACAT
>APFE030257265.1:49774-75909 GCA_000404065.3 Pinus taeda
TAGGAAAGAAAAATGATATTCTACCAGAAACATTAATGTGTTTTTTCCTTAAAAATTAACTTTGTTTGAGACATAAAAAATTGGTTTTATTAGTTTTTTTTAAAAAGTTTGAAAATTAACCCTAAAAAAAAAAAAACGTTATTCCAGAATCATCACTTTCATTTTGAAGCTATATTTTGCACGAAAAATTCGTAGTAAATTTCGTAGTCACCATCATTTTTAAAACACGTTCAAAATTGGCACCTAAAAAAAAAACATCGTTCCAGTATACACACTTTTCGTTTTTAGCACTGTTTTTGATGTTTTTTTGGGGTTTTTGAGCAAGAGTTCCCGTTTTGAGTTTATAGTTCCCGTTTCAAAGTTTACATTGTTTATGTTTGAACTTCCCATGTACAATGTTGAGGTCCATGCAGAAAAGTTAGACAATTGGATTCGACAATTGGAGGTTTATTGAAGAGTTCGGAACCTTCAAGAAGATGACATAAAAATCCAGTTAGCTTCATTAAGGCTAGAAGGAGCAACACTAGTTTTATGGGAAGCAAAGACTCAAGAGGAAATGAGAATTCATGGTAAGATATCCATTTCTTGGGTTGAATTTGTTTCTTCAATTAAAAGGTAGTTTTATCCTTTAGCGCATATGCAAAATGCCATTATGAGTTGGCAAAATTTTAGGCAACTCAAGAGAAAAATAGTTCAAGACTATACCCAGGAGTTTAGGAAAAGGGCTTTGTTGTTAGGAGTAAACTTGAATTCCCAAGATACATTGTTGAAATATATTGGGGGTTTACATTCCAACATGTCAGGGGATCTCCCCGATAAGAATTCCCAATTAGACCTCAGACCGTTTGGTGTAGAAGTCCCAATAGTGGGTCGTACGGTAATGCTTTGACCATGATCTCGCACAAAGGCAAGTAAGATGTTCTTGTTGGTAGCAAGGGTGTGACAGTTGCGGCGAGTCAAGGAAGGTGCATGAGAGGTTCTAATACATGGAGAGTGAGGTGAGTGCACACCTTGGAAACCTATAACAATACTCTTCTTTGAAGGGAACACACGATCAAAGGTGCATCACCATCTAGAAAGAAAGATAGCGAGCAATCCAAAGTGACGGTTAAACCAACAACACATCTGCAACAAAATTTATACAATAGCATACAAAATAGTCCATACAAAAACACATAAGTTAATAACATACATTGCTACAACAACCAGAATAATACGACTACAATAACAACATATGCATGAAAACGTGTTGGCTCTATTATATTAAGAAGTGTAAGTTCCAGTCATAAAATACATCCATGTCCAACGACTAGTTCCAATAGTGGAATGTTACAGCAATAATCGCATGCTCCTTTAAAGAAATATACTAGCTTTGCGTAGTGGAGAAGCTAAGGCAAGTTACAATATTGTCCAAGCTTTCTCTAAGATACCCCTATCAAAGCTTGGATGACCAAAAAGCCTTTACAATGAGTTATGAGGGACTATTTATAGCAAAGGGTGGGGTGACCCTTGACATTCCCCTTTGTGAAAGTTCATCTACCCTCATGACTCTTAATCTACTCTATGACTGTTACATCCAACTATTGGCACTTGAAATTACACATGACAAGACATTACATTGCAATGCACATGTACCCATGTGAGACAAAATGGCTTGAGAAAGCTATGCAAGACATTACTATGACTCAGACAACCGTGGGAAGTCCAACTCTTCAACATCCTTGTGATGATCGACAATAGAGAACTAATGCCAAGATTGGTAGTCCACGATGGTGTCCGTGTACTCCAAGGTGACATCTTTATGGAACCGAATTCTTGCCTCCATAACATCTAGGTACACTACCCGGGCTCCTCTGTCCAACTCGTTTGATGGCATGCACATCATTGTCTTCAGTGCGGTCGGACCAGCAACATACTTGTGCATGATGTTTGCACTAATTGGAAAGTCTGGGCTAGTGGCTATGTGCACCAACTTATCAAAGTATGAGTCAATCTCTAGTTGGACCTATGACTTTGTCTTTGCTTGGGTGAGAGTACCAATAGATGGGTTCGCATGTGTGCACACCAAAACATCCATACTCTTGAATACATGTGCATGGGAAGCTTGTAGACTAGTGATGAGCTGCGCGAGCTCTTCATAGTTCCAGATATGACTCCGAATGTGTGCCTTTAGCTCGATTGCTCTAGGCTTCATCACATTAGGCAAGTGAATCGGGGCTCCCTTGTATCTCATCGTCCATGTTTGCATGTAATCAATAGCAACATGCGTGTTTGATAAGATATGTGCTCTTATAGCACATCATTGCTACCATTTGTTGAGATGGATAATTGCCTTATGCATGGTACCAAAGTTGGAATACAACGCTCGCGTGACTATGTCAAGGGACAACATTTCATCTAGTATTGCCTTCTTCAATTCTACTCGGGCAGATGTTGTAACCAATTCCCCTCCTTGCGTGGCTGTCTGTAGCTCCTTCACCATTTGCTCATTCTCATCTATCAGAAACTGAACACTCAAGCTAGTGGCTTTGACATAAACTCTAGTAGCATTGGCTAGTGCAGCTGGATGTTTGCACATGTCAGATATGATCACGTGTTCCTCATACTGCACAGGAGATGTATGATCTTTTGGGGTTGACACTCTGCGAGATTACATAACTCTATGTTGAGACTCGTCGAAGGATATGTTTTGCATCTCTCATTCCAGTTGATCTCCAAGGGTCCCAGTGTCTCCTTGGTCACTTGGGACTTACTCGTCTTCTCAATGCGGTGAAGCTAGTGGTTCAACCTCTTGGTGGTGAGGCATGAGATCGGTGTCTTGCTCTAGTTCTTGTCGCTCCATATATGTATCCATTTGTTCAAGTGCTTGCTCTATCTCTTGAGTGAAGTCTTGCTCCTGCGATGGTTCACCATGTTTTCCTGATGCCCACTATTCTGATGAATCCACTACTTGTACAGGTGTTGTTTCATCCGTCTGCATAAGTTGCACCCCTTGTTGTACCTATTCTTGTTGTGCTTCCTTCTCTTGTCTACGCAGCTCTTGTTCCTTCCGGAGTTTCTCCTTCAACTCATGTAACTCCTCCTCTGTTTCCTCCATTATTTGTTTCTCTCTCTACCTTTATGCATTTCGCTTGTCGCATTGTTGCCTCTTCGCCTCTATAGCCAAAATTTCTTTCTCCACAAGTGGCTTTGCTCAGAACTTGCATCTTTTCTCCTCCTGCATGTGATCAGAAATCTTCCTATTTCCCTTATCGTGCACTTGTATGTTCACCTCTGTTGCTGTTGCTTCTTTTGTTGTTCTTTGAGATGCTACTTCATGATTCTTTGCTAACCATTCCATAGTGAAGCCAACTGGTTCATTGAGTCTGGAGGACTTTTAACAATATCTCCATCGGTCCTCCTTTACCCAATTATATGCCGCATGGATCCAGTTTAACTGTACTCTCGTGTAGTGATCTTTTGCAAGATAATGCGGGTCATGCAGATTGTAACTTTAGAGGTTGAATGGATACTTCTTCATCTACTCTACTTCGACATCCGCATGCTTGAAACTTTAGATCTCGTATAACCCAATTTGCACTAGAAGAGCGGGCCATGGCGCCTTCTTCCTCCGGTGCAACCTAGCTGTCAATCCTGTCGAGATGTGTTATGCTACTTCCTGCATGATGAGTATGTCCAAGGAAAAATTTGGTAGAACATGCTGAGGCTTCTCCATGTTGTACATCTGTATGAAGGTGCTAGACAGTGAGGCATGCCAATCAACAATGTCTATCAGTGCTTCCATTGTTTCCTTCGACATGTAGGGTGGATCTTGTTCGAATATAATCTTGTAAACCAAGGTGACAAAATGATCGAATAGCCATGTGATAACTCCTCTGAAGCTACATTCAGACAACATCTTACAATAAGTGTTCACAACAGTCTCTGCAGGTGTCCATGCTCACTTCAAGTCCAAGAACTCTCGTCGGGCACAGATTGCATCCAATATGTACCTGGACATGTAGGTATCTTCTTGCATACCTCTGGGCGGCTATCGAGCCCTTGTTACCTATTCCTTCAGCTGATGAGTCAACATGTCAGACCAGTTACATGTTTTTCCCTCTCTATCCAGTTGGTCCAGTGCGATCACCCAACTTTGTGCGAAGGCTTTTGTGCTTTCGTGACCATATAGTTGACATGCCAAAATGACCAAGTATTGATATGCCTTCCACAATATCTTCATCTTGTAGACCTAGTTGGGTGTCATCCTGAATTTGCTAGCTCCTTCACCCAGTTCTTTAAAATGTCTCTAGAGTTGGCATTGCTGCTGAGTAAGCTGAAGGGAGTCTCCATGATAATCACATGCTCCAACATTTGATACATCTCATCATAATCTTGTGAGTTGAAGGTAGAAATATTTGTCCTGCTGACACTGCTCAATGTCATCTTCTTAGGATCAGTGTGCGAGATGATCCAATGTATTATGTCTGCACATGGGAACATGGGGTATCTGCATGCAATATGGTACAAGTTGGACTTGTGGATGTTCACATATACCTAGCGGTCTTCGAGGTCTTACCCAAATGTTCCTGCAAATTCATCGTTGACCTCTTGCTATTTTAGCTTGATGTCCTTGTCTAGAATCAACTTAGTATCTTCATAGATAGGTATACTTGTGGACACTCGCTCAACTCCTTCTCGAGTTGCACTTCCAACAGTGCCCTTTGATCTTACTCTCTTGGAGGCCATGGATCCTCAACTGCTAAGAGGCAGACAAACACCTGCAGTATTTGGAGACAAAGCGACATGCATGAAAAAAGATATGTCAGCGAAAACCAAAGAAAACTTGAGGAAAGACATGCAACATACCTAGGGATTGATTAGCAAGGATTGTGCAATTTCTTCTTGGAGGCTGGTTGACTAGCTGCCAGAATTGCTCAAAAGGTAGTTTGGGCTGTCTATGGAGGCTAACTGGTTGCTAGACTTGTGCAATGTGTAATCTAGGTTGGCCTGCTGGCTGCTGGAAATGCACAATGTGCAATTTCAGTTGGTAGTGGTTGTAGGCTCAGTGACTGCATTCCATAATTTTCTGGGCTAGTAGTCATTGTCCCTCAATATTGTGCAATGCAAGACTCGAGGACAACTCCTGGGTAGAAATGTGCATTTCATGAGGGGAATACAGGGCCTTCCTTCTCATGATTGTGCAACGATGTCTTGGTGAGCTAGAGTCTAGGCCAAGGCTGCCGAGACCCACCAACGGGCAACTGAAAGAAAATGTGAAAGTGAATGCATGGTGATACTGAGTGTAAGTAGAAGTGATGATCATGGATGAAAACAGTGAATGAAATATTTAGAAAATGGAATAACATGGATGTGGGTGAAGTGAGTCGCCGAACCCACGACTGTTTGTGTAAAATAGTTTCATGCATGCGACAATAGTGATATGTTAGTGAAAACTGAAACGGTGCTAGCACAAGCTAGTATGCATGTAAACAAAAACAAGTGTTCACATAAATCAAGAAAACAACACTCACACAATCAAAAACACAAAAATTTACAGAAATGCTGCAAAAGACAAGTTAAGACCACTTACCTGTGAATAATTGAGTTGGATGTGTCGAAGAGTCCTGGATGTGTTGTGGGATGTCAGACATCCAAGATTGATGCAAATAAATGAGCTTTGAGGCATCGAGTAAATAAGTTTGAAGCTCATGACGCGCATGCCACAAATCTAGGAAAAAATGACACTTGGAGGAAAGATTCTAAAACGATATTTTCATGTAACCTCTAATTGCTAAACATAGCTCCCTAAAATCTAGGGATGCTTTTTGCATGTAGCTTTTTCTATTCTAGGGAAAAGTAGCCCATGCATGCAAGTCAAGTTCCCTCGGTCCTCGGTGGAACCAGTAAACTCAACTGCATATGCAACAATCTGCTTAGCTGGGAGGAAAAAATTCGCATTTCTAGGAGGGAGATTGGCTAGTTGCCTAGGAGATTTGTGCAATTTCTGGGTAGAGCAGCTGACTGCTGCCCAGGATTGTGCAATTCCTAGATTGAGCAGCCCTGCTGAGAGGAATTACGTAATTTTCTGGGTGAAGCTTGTGTTAGGCCCCAATAATATTAGTGATTCCCCTATTACTATTGTCATTGTATCCATTATTGTTATTATTTTTCCCCTATTGTCCCCATATTGTTATTAGTATGCCCCATAGAAACCCACTATTGTTATTTTTGTGCCCTTATGTTATTACTATTATGTTGGCTTGATTATATTATGACCCTTAGACTCCTATATATAGAAGGGAGGTTTAGTCATTTGTATCATCCAAGAATTTTTCATTTGTGTAATGTAAAGGAGGTTGCCCCCTCAAAGAGGCTGAATTCTAAGGCGTTGATCGATCTTTTGTATCTTTTTGTGAGTTGGTTTCCTAACATCTTGATTGGCAGTTTTGTGCAATTCTGGAGCCCAACAGGATGCCAGAGAGAATTGCACAATTTTTGGAGGGAAGGTTGGCTTCCCTACAAAAATTACAAAATTTCTTGAGGGAGCTACTTAGCCTGCAGCTGGATGAAGTCTGGAGAAACAACCTGTGAGGGAAATGCAACAAGCTTTGATGGACAAACTATTTTTTTGCAAGAAAATTACTGAATCTTGTGTACTTGACGAAGCAAGACATGCTGCTGTGAAAGTTTGGTACAGAGGCTCCAAAGCGAAGCTAAGGTAGAATTTTGGAGGGTGGTTGTAGCTACTACAAAACTTGGAGACACACTGGTAGAAATCCAGCTCTCCAAATGGACCTTGTTCATGAAAAGAAAGTCTAACACCTCCGAAAGTAATGTTCAGTTCTCAGTTTGTCTTGGTTTCCACACTTGATTAATTGTAAGAAATATCATCTTCCAAGCTCTTGGTCAATTGACAGACATTCCAATCCAGGGCAACACAATTGCTTCGATTGGGGTTGAGGGGTATATTGGTGCACAAGCAGTATAGTCATCAGAGTCTTAGTTTCATCTTTGGTGTTGCTCCGTTGCCACCAGGCCTGGACAGTACCTTGGCAGAGTCACACAGGAGCACAAGCATCGCTTCACTTCTAGTGAGCTTGGTCAGTACCCCAACATAGTTACTTGCATCGCCTCTCTGCATAGGAAGCCTTTCTCTTCTTTCACCTTATTCTTTTTCCATTTTTTCATATTTTTTTTTTTTTTTACTTTTCTTGTTTTCATTTTTCCATAATTGTGCATAACACTTATTCATTTCAGAGGCGATAGAGGGATCCCAAGTTATTTAGAGTAGAAGAGGTTATTCCTTTAGAGAAGTAGTATATTATATACCTCTTACGTGCCTGTTAAGGTTTTCCCCCTCTCCTTACTCTACTTGATTGAGCTAATAAGGGTTAACCCAAAAACAACCGACTAGAGTAGGTGACACTAGTTAGCGCACAAGTTTTGTGTTTTTAGCAAGGTTCACTTCGAACAACACGTATTTTCCATAGATGTATCATGGAATAAAATTAACTAGTTCTTCAAACAGATGTAGGATTATAGATAACCATGTAGTGATAGCAGCACAAGGCCTCTTGTACTTTACCCAGCTTGTTCCAAGAGTCATACATGGTTTCATGTGAAACTAACCTACGAACAAAACAAACAAACAAACAAAAAAGAAAAGAAGAAGCATAATCAAGTGTGAAAGAAAAGTAAGCGAACAAGCAAGAAAACAAACAAGCAAAGCAAGTAAGAAAACAAGCATGATAGAAAACAAACTGAAATCAAACACTACTCCTACCCCTAAGCTAACGGTGCATGGGCCAGATTAGGTGAAGTGATATTTCCAATGTAGTCATCGGCGCATTGGATGACCCATGTTGGTGAAGGCTTGGTCCGTGAGAAACCTAATTGTTTGAACCAGTAGACAAGAAAGATTTAACAATGAAAACAAACACACTTCATGTTTCAAAGTGTCCACGGGACATAAGTGAGTGCAAGTACATGACATGTGGTCTGTGGACTTGTCACTGTGTTGTGCGACATTGCATGAATATTTAAAGAATATGCATACTTTTGAATGTGAGATGCAAGAAAATGAAAGAAACAAAGACAACTTGCATCGCACACATGTTCTTGCAATGTAAGATTCCTCCAATGCATGAGTGATGGGATCGTGCAATTCGAGTGGAGGAAGCATGATCCTATCTGTGAGATTGGTCTTCAAGGCATACAGATGAGTGATTAGGAGCCTTGGGTGATTGAACGATTTCCTGATTGGAAGTGAAACCAACCTCGGGATAACGAGGGATTGACATAACCATTAGCTCTAGCTAAAGTGCCTCGACAGTCTGGGGGATTTTGAATTCATTGTCAGATAGATCATCATGAACCAGTGGCTTCGAAAAATAAACTGGGATAGAATCATGATTGTGATCGAATATGGGAGTAAATGGATCACAAAAACCACGATCAGAAAAATAAATGATTTCATCAACATCCTCATGATCTGATGAATCAAACAGAGGGGTAGATGAGAAGTGAAAAAATTCATCCTTTGTGTTTCCATAAAAGGAAGTTGAAATATCAAGTGGATTTTCAATGAATAACTCACCTCTCCATTATTGAATGATGGAATAACATTCAGTGTGTCCTATGAGTGATCAACAATGGGTGCATCTATAGATGGAGATACACATGCAAAATCATGGATGACAGGTTCACCAAAGATGTTAGGAAAGAATGGAGGAGGCTCAGATGGAAGGGAATTGTACTTTGTTGAGTGTTGAAGTTAAAGTTCCCAGTCATACTCCTCATGAATGACAGTGAATGTTGGTTGTGCAACACCAAATCTATCAGTGGCTTTATCCTTGTTCACAACAAGTGTAGAGTCCGGAATGGAAGAACACAAGACAGTATCATCCGTAGGAATAGCCGAGTGCGAAGACGAAGGTTGTGGTACGAAATGCATATGACAACTCGATGGAATCACAACCAAATCTATGTGAAAATGAAGTGAAGTGATGTTGGGAGGATGTAACAGTTGGACAAATGTGTGAGCATGATCTCCCACATCACTCTGTCGTGGTGGAGTTGTTTGATGAGGGGACAATGGATAGTCACTTGTGACAGTGACTATGTCCATTTATGATTGCACAACTCCATCACTGAAGAATTTTGAGCGAGGCTTGAGTTCAAACTTCTTCTTGGGATGAGCAAATTTCTTAAGGAAATACTTGAATCAATCCCAAAGATAGAAAAATTGCATCTTGCTCTTCAGAGCTTCAAACTGCAAATCATGGAAGCGCCACCAAAAATCCATATGCGATTCATGCAGAGCATTCCGTTGTTGTAATAGTTTTTGGTCAAGATGTTTTGGATCAAATTGATATAAAGTGTCTTCAATGAGATCACATAAGTGCTCAAGTGATTGCACACTATCAGCTGGTAGGATGCACAATCACCGATGTGGAGATTCGTGAAGTGTGTATGCAAGTAGTAGACTGGCCTATTCGTGAGAACATCCATCTTCCTCATGAAGCATGGAAAGGAAGTCATGTAAGAACTCAGGCCAGGCCACTTTGTCTTCACCATCATATGTGTATGTGGACAAGAGATTGAAAAACTCCCTCGTGATGGTAACAAATTCAGCATGCAAAAAACATCGTGGAGGGAGGAGAATGAAAAACTCCATGATAGATATGTAAAGGTTCAAAACAGGATGAGAGCACACAACTTGTCATTTCACCCTCCTTCTAGCGCCAGAAACATTGACGATGTTGGACCTACCAACATGTCAGGGCATATAGCCCGAAGTCCCAATTAGACCTCAGACCATTTGGTGTAGGAGTCCCAGCAGTGGGTCGTATGGTAATGCCTTCACCGTGATTTTTCACAGAGGCAAGTAAGATGTCCCTATTGGTAGCAAGGGTCTGATAGCTGTGGTGATTCAAGGAAGGTGCATGAGAGGTTTTAACACATAGAGAGTCAGGTGACTGTGCCCCTTGGAAACCTGCAATAGTACTCGGCTTGGAAGGGAACACATGAGAAAAGGTGCATCACCAACTGGAAAGAAAGATATCGAGTAATCCAAAGTGATGGTTAAACCAACAACATATTTGCAACAAGATTTATACAATTTCATACAAAATAGTTCATACACAAATGCATAAGTTAAATAACATGCATTGCTATAGCAACCAGAATATTCCAACTACAATAACAACATATGTATGAAAATGTGCTGGCTATATTATATTAAGAAGTGTAAGTTCCAGTCATACAATATAGCCATGTCCAACCACTAGTTCCAATAGTGAAACGTTACAACCACAACCACCAGCTCCTCCAAAGAAATATACTAGCTCTGCGTAGTGGAGAATCCAAAGCATGCTACAATATTATCCAAGCTTTCTCTAAGATACTCCTATCGAAGCTTGGATGACCAAAAGGCTTTACAATGAGTTATGAGGGACTATTTATAGCAAAGGGTGGGGTGACCCTTGACATTCCCCTTTGTGACATTTCATCTACCCTCATGACTCTTCATCTACTCTATGATTGTTACATCCAACTATCGACACTTGAAATTACGCATGAAAAGACCTTACATTACAATGCAGATGTACACACGTGAGACACAATAGCTTGAGAAAATTATGCAAGACATCACTATGAATCGAACAACTGTGGGAAGTCCAACAATTCAACATCCTCACGATGATCGACAGTAACGAACTGATGCCAAGATTGGTAGTCCATGATGGTGTCTGTGTACTCCAAGGTGACATATTTCTGGAACCTGACTCTTGCCTCTATAGCATCTGAGTACACTACTCGGGCTCTTCTGTCTAACTTGTTTGATAGCATGCACTTCATTGTCTTCAGCGCAGCCAGACCAACAACATAGTTGTGCATGATGTCTGCACTAATTTGCAATTTTGGGCTAGTGGATATGCACATTAACTCATCAAAGTACCAGTCAAGATCTAGTCGGACTTGTGCCTTTGTCTTCTCTTGGGTGAGAGTCCCAATAGATGGGATCACATGTGCCCACACCACAACATCCATACTATTGAATACACATGCATGGGAAGCTTGTAAACTAGTGATGAGCTGCGGGAACTCTTCATAGTTCCAGATCTAACTCTGAATGCATTCCTTCAGCTCGACCACTCTGTGCTTCATCATCTTAGGCAAGTGAAGCGAGGCTTCCTTGTATCTCATCGTCTATGTTCGTATGTAATCAACAACAACATGAATGTTAGACAAGATACGTGCTCTTCTAACACATCGTTGGTGCCATCCATTGAGATGGATGACTGCCTTATGTATGGTACCAAACTTGGAATACAGTGCCCACATGACTATGTCAAGGGACAACACTTCATCTAGTATTGCCTTCTTCAATTCTACTTGGGCAGATGCTGTAACCAATTATCCTCCTTGCTTGGTCATCTGTATCTCCTTCACCATTCTCTCATTCTCAGCTATTAGAAATCGAACACTCGAGCTAGTGGCTTCGGCATAAGATCTAGTAGCATAAGCTAATGTAGCTAGATGTTTGCGTATGTCAGACATGATTACTCATTCCTCACACTGCACAAGAGATGTACGATCTTCCAAAGTTGACACTCTACGAGATTGCACAACTTTATGTTGAGACTCGTCGAATGAGATGTTCTTCATTTATCCTTCCAGTTGATCTCCAAGGATCCCAGTGTCTCCTTGGTCACTTGGGACTTGCTCATCTTCTAGATGTGGTGAAGCTTGTGGGTTGAACTCTTGGTGGTGAGGCATGAAGTAGGTGTCTTTCTCTAACTATTGTTGCTCCATATATGTATCCATTTGTTCAAGTAATCACTCTATCACTTGAGCAAAGTCCTATTCCTGTGATGGTTCACCATGTTTGCCTGATGCCAGCTATTTTGATGAATCCACTACTTGTACAGGTGTTGTTTCATCTGTCTGCACAAATTTCACCCCCTGTTGTACCTGTTCTTGCTACGTTTCCTTCTCCTATCTACACAACTCATGTTCCTTCTGGATTTGCTCCTTCAACTCATGCAACTCCTTCTCCATTCCCTCCATTCTCCATTTCTGTCTCTGCCTTTGTGCGTTTCACTTGTCGCACTATTGCCTCTTAGCCTCTATATCCATAGTTTCTTTCTCCACAAGTGGGTCTACTTGGAACTTACAACTTTTATCTTCCTCCATGCGGTCGATAATCTTCCTTTTGCACTTGTCGCACACTCGTATATTCACCTTTGCTGTTGTTGATGCTTTTGGTGCTCTCCGAGATGATGCTTCACGCTGCTTCGCTAACCATTCCATAGTGAATCTGACCGGTTCATTGAGTCTAGAAGATTTGTAGCAATATCTCCATGGGTCCTCCTCCATCCAATGAGATGCCCAGTGGATCCAGTTGAACTGTACTCTCACGCATTGATCTTTCACAAGACAATGCGGGTCATATGGATTGCAACTTTGGAGGTCGAATGGATACTTCTTCATCTTCTCTTCTTCAACATCCACATACTTGAAACTCTGGATCTCGTATAACCTAATGTGCATTGGAAGAGTGGGCCAGGGTGAATTCTTCTTCTAGTGAAACTTAGCTATCAATCCTACTGAGGTGTTATATGCTACTTCTTGCATGACGAGCATGTCCAAGGAAAACTTTAATAGAAGATGTAGAGGCTTCTCCGCATTGTACATCCATATGAAGGTGCCAGATAGTGAGGCATACCAATGAGAAATGTCTATCAGTGCCTCCATTGTTGCCTTCGACATGTAAGGTGGATCCTATTCGAATATCATCTTGTAAACTTGGGTGACAAAATGATCAGATAGCCATGTAATAACTCCTTTGAAGTTGCATTCGAACAACATCTTACAATAAGTGTTCACAGTAGTCTCCATTGGTGTCCATGCCCACTTCAAATTCAGGAACTAATGTCTGGCATAGATTGCATCCAAGATGTAGGAGTACATGTATATATGTGCTTGCATACCTTTGGGTGGCTGTCAAGCCCTTGTTACCTGTTCCTTCAGCTGATGAGCCAACAAGCTAGACCAGTTACATCCTTTTCCCTCTCTGGCTAGTTGGTCTAGCGCAATCACCCAACTCTGTGGGAAGGTTTTTGTGCTTTCCTGGCCATACAATCAACATGCAAAAATGACCAAGTATTGATACACCTTCTGCAATATCTTCGTCCTGTAGAATTGGTTCGGTGTCATCCTGAATTTAGCCAGATCCTTCACCCAATTCTTCAAAATGTCTCTGGAGTTGGCATTGCTCCAGGGTTTTTGAAGGGAGTCTGCATGATGGTCATAGGCTCCGACATCTGATGCATCTCATCATAATCCTATGCCCTAAAGGTAGCAATATTTGTCTCGTTGACAATGCCCGATTTCATCGTCTCAGGATCATTGTGTGAGACGATCCAATGTATCATGTACGTGGATGGGAACACGGGGTATTTGCATGCAATCTAGTACAAGCTATACTTGTGGATGTTCACATATACCTAGAGGTCTTCGAGGTCTTCCCTAAATGTGCCTGCAAATGCATCATTAACCTCTTGCCATTTCAGCTTGATGTCCTTATCTAGAATCAGCTTAGTATATTCATAGATCAGTAGACTTGCATACACTCTCACAACTACTGCTCTAGTTGCACTTCCGACAGTGTCCTTTGATCCTGCTCTCTTGGAGGCCATTGATCCTGAACTACAAAGAGGCAGACAAACTCCTGCAAGATCTGGAGACAAAGCGACATGCATGGCAAGAAATTTGTTAGTGAAAACCACAACAAACTTGAGGAAAGACATGAAACATACTTGGGGATTGATTGGCAAGGATTGCACACTTTCTTCTGGGAGGCTGGATAAATAGCTACCAGTGGGTTATCTAGGGAGGCTAACTGGCTACTGGATTTGCGCAATGTACAATCCAGGCTAGCCTGCTACCTGTTGGAATTGCGGAATGCAATTTCAGCTGGTAGTCGTTGCAAGCTCCATGACTGCATTGCGCAATTTTATTTGCCAACAATCACCGTCCCTCAGAATTGTACAATGCAAGATTGGAGGATAGCTCCTAGGAAGAAATTTGCATTTCCTGAGGGGAAGAAAAAGCCTTTCTTCTCATGATTGTGAAGTGTTGTCTTGGTGAGGCAGAGTCTGGGCCAAGGTTGCCCAGACCCGCCAACAGGAAATTGAAAGCAAATGTGAAAGTGAATGCTTGGCAATACTGAGTGTAAGCAGAAATGAATGATCGTGCCTGAAAATAGTGAATAAAATATTTAGAAAATAGAACAACTTGGATGTGGGTGAAGCGAGTCGTCGAATCGGCGACCGTTCTGCAAAATTATTTCATGCATGTGACAAGAGTGAGATGTTAATGAAAATTGAAATGGTGCTAGTACAAGCTAGTATGCATGTAAATGATAGCAAGCGTTCACAAAAATCAAGCAAACAACACTTACACAAGCGAAAACACAAAAACCAACATAAATGCTGCAAAAGACAAATTAAGACCACTTACCCGTGAATAGCTGAGTTGGATATGTCAAAGAGTCCTGGAGGTTTTGTGGGATGTCAAAGATCCAAGATCGATGTGAAGAAATGAGATCTGAAGCATTGAATAAATAAGTTTGAAGCTCATGACACGCATGCCACAAATCTAAGAAAAGGTGACACTTGGAGGAAATATTCTAAAATGATCTTTTCATGTAACCTCTAGCTGCTAAAAATAGCTCCGTAAAATATAGGGATGCTTTTTGCATGTAGATTTTTCTATTTTGGGAAAAAGCAGCCCATGCATGGAAGTCAAGTTCCCTCAGTCCTGGGTGGAACTGGTCAACTCAACTATACATGCAACAGTCTGCTGAGCTGGGAGGAAAAAATGCGGATTTTTGAGAGGGGGTTGGGCTAGCTTCCCAGGAATTTGTGCAATTTTTGGGTAAAGTAGCTGATTGTTGCCCAAGATTGCACAATTGTTTGGCTGAGCAGTCCTGCTGGGAGGAATTGCACAATTTTTTGGGTGAAGCTTGACTGGCATATTTTTGGAATTCTGGAGCTTAATAGGTTGCCCGATAGAATTATGCAATTTATGGAGGGAACACTAGTTTCCCTCCAAAATTGTGCAATTTCTTGAGGGAACTTCTCAACCTGTAGCTAGACCAAGTCCAGAGAAAAACCCTGTGAGGGAAATGCAACAAGATTTGATGGACATGATTTCTTTCTGCAAGAAAATCGCTGAAGCTTGTGTACTTGATGAAGCAAGACATGCTCCTGTGAAAGGTTGGTAGGAAGGCTTCAAAATGAAGTTAAGGAAAAATTTTGGAGGGTGGTTGTAGCTGCTACAACAACATACTATCCTTATGTTCAATCCAAGCAATTTAGATGAGGTATGTGTGCAAGCCACGCACCTTGAAGCAAGAGGAAAGAACATTCAGGAAGAGGGTAGTAAGAAGAAGCCATTCGAGGGTAAGGAGAAGGAGAAGAGTAGAAAATGGAAAGGAAAGAAGAATGAAAGTGTGAAGAAAGAAGGGGAGAAAACTATATGCCAACATTGTTCCAAAGTGGGGCATGATGAAACCCAGTGTTGGAAATTACATGCCGAACTAAGGCCTAAGAAACCAAACAATAAGGGAAAGCAAAAGACGACCACTACCACACAACATGATCTTGGATCCGATTCTAGTGATTAGACCGAGATTTGATCCATGGTCACAAAATGGAAAGAATCTATTGCAAGCACTAATTCCTCACATAGTCACAACAACACTCCAAATGAAGAATCAAGGATAGAATTGTTCCATGTAAGAGTAATTTCAAATCATACAAATATTAATGCATTATTTGATAGTGAGTCACAATCAAACTTAATTTAAGAAGACTTGTCAAAAAGATTAACCTTGGAACTGTACCTCATTCATAAGCCATATCCCTTTGGTTGGATAGTCAATAATGCAAATTTACAGGTTACAAGGAAATGCTTATTCAGGTTTGCCATTACTGAAAAATTCATTGATGAATTTGAGTTAGATGTATTTCTACTTGAAATCTCAGGAATCATTTTGGGAAGCCCATATTTGTATGATAGGAGAGAATTAATTTATCGCCATGAGAACAAATATCTATTGCTCAAGAATGGAGTGGAGTATATTGGGAGAGCCCATCACAAAATGTTAAACATTTATTTGGTTAATGTAGGGCAAATGAAGAGACTAGTAAATGCAAGTAAACATTTTGTGCTTTTCACGATCAAGAAAAATAATGATATTGATTATGAATATTTTGAAGGTTGTGATGATAATTTAAAATCTAATTTGTTTGATGTGGTAAGCAAGAATGGTGAGATGTTTTAGAAACCAAAGGGGTTACCTCCCAAGAGGGGAATTTAGCATGAGATATAGCTGCAGCAGGATGTTCCACTTCCAAACATTGGTATGTATTGCATGTCGATCATGGAGAGAATGGAAATAAAGAAGAAAATTCAAGAATTTTTGAACAAAGGTATGATACGCCCATCTACTTCGCCATGTGGTTCACCCATTGTCTTGGTGCCAAGGAAGGATGGGACTTAGCACATATGAGTGGATTTCTGTGCACTGAATAAAATAATGGTAAAGAGTCATTATCCACTCCCAAGAATTGACGATTTTCGTGATCAATTAAGGTATGAAAAGTATTTCACTAAGTTATACTTACGAAGTGGTTATCATCAAGTTAGAATAGCTGAAGAGGACATTTGGAAAATCACATTTAAAAGTAAACAAGGATTGTTTGAGTGGCTTGTTATGCCTTTTGGTCTTAAAAATGCTCCAACTACTTTCATGAGACTTATGAATGATGTATTGAGACCATTTCTAGATGACTTTTTCATTGTTTACTTAGATGATATTCTCATATTCTTCAAATCCAGAGATGAACATGTCATGCATGTGAATAAAGTACTTGATGTCTTGAGAAAAGAACAATTTTTTTTTAAAGATGTCAAAGTGTGTATTTAACAAGACTTCTTTAGTGTATTTGGGACATTTTTGGAGGAGGTGAGCTGAAGATAGACACCTCTAAGGTTGAGGTCATTGTGAATTGGCCCAAGCCCAATACAGCTACAGAGGTAAGAAGCTTTCTTGGGGCAACACAATATTGGAGGAAATTTATTGCTAATTTTTCTTCCATTGTAGCTCCATTATGTGTATTGATTAGTGTTAAGAAAGTATTCCATTGGGGAGATGTACAACAAAGAGAATTTGATTCTTTAAAACAAACAATAATTTCAGCACCAATATTGGCTCTTCTAGATCTTAGACAACCATTTGAAATTCAAACGGATGCTAGTGATTACGCCATGGGAGTAGTTATTATGCAACATGGTAAGCCCATTTCATTTCATTCTGAAATTTTTAATGGTGCTGTGACAAAATATCCCACTTATGACAAAGAAATTTATGCATTGGTACAAAATGTTAAAAAATGGAAACATTACTTGATGGGGAAGGAGACCATTATACTGACCATCAACCATTGTAGTACTTACAGTCGCAGTCAAAGTTGCAGCAATCGTGATACTTCAGATGGATGGGTTTTCTACAATAGTTTCATTTGGTTATCAAGTACAAAAAGGCAATCTAAAATAAGGTTGCTGATACACTTTCTAGTCATATTGTAAATTCACATATTATACTCAATCACAATTATGTTTTACGTGAAAGTTACATTGTGCAATATGCATATGCTAATGAATTTCAAAATGTGTATGCAAGCTTAAGGCAAGGAAACCAAATTGAAGAGTTGGATTACCATGTACATAAAAATTTGTTGTATCACTTGGGAAAGTTATTTATTCCACAAGGAGAAAGAAACAATATCATAAGGGAGGCGCACACTTATTGATTGTTGGACACTTTGGTGTAGGCAAGATAGTAGTGAATCTTCAAAGGTATTGCTATTGACCACACATGTTTGATAATGTATCTCATTTCATTAGAGGATGTTCTTTGTGTGCAACAAGTAGGCCTAGCAATAGGAAAATAAGATTGTACACTCCACTTCTAGTACCTTCACGTCCATGGGGGAGTATCTCAATGGATTTTGTAGGAGGCATTCCATTGTTAAGGAAAGGTGATGATTGCTTGCATGTAGTCGTAGACAGGTTCAAAAAGATGTGTATTCTAATGCCATGTAAAAAGAAAACTACAGCTGAAAAAACAACTCAATTTTTCTTTCAAAATATTTGGGTTCATTTTGGTCTTCCTACTTCCATTGTACATGATTGAGATTCTCGATTTGTTGGGAATTTTTGGTGAAATTTGTGGGACATGATGCAAACTAAGTTGAATAAAAGTACAACCTTTCATCCTCAAACAGATGGAAAAACCGAGGTGGTCAACATTACAATCATTCATCTTCTTATAGGATATTGCAACAAACTTCCCAAGTTGTGGGATGAACAATTGCATTACATACAACATGCTTACAATACGAAAAATCATTCTTCCAAAAACATATCACCATTTGAGGCATGTTTTGGGTACTTTCCAAGATCACCATTGGAATTCATCTTTGAGAAAGATGTCATCATTGATGGTCATAGTGACATCAATAAGGAAAGGGAGTTCATTGATAAAATTCAGTTGATACATCACACAATGCAAGAACAGCGGGAAAAGAGTCAACACAACTACAAGGCAAGGCATGACAAACACCGTGTCGATCATAAATTTCAAGTTGGAGACAAAGTTTGGTTTTATATTAGCAAAGAGAGACTTCAAGGGGGAGGTAAAAAGATTAAACCAATCCATTATGGTCCTTTTAAAATTATGGAAAAGATTGGTAACAATGCATTTAAGCTAGATTTTCCTCCTTATATGGAAATATACTCTGTTGTTAATGTTGAGAATTTGAGATTGTTTGAGCCTCCTTTGATTGATGATCAAGGAGATCATCTTCAGATGCCATCAATAGATGATTTCTCACTCGGATATCTTGATGAAATTCAGCAATATCTCATACTTGATAGAAGAACCAGAACTTCAAAGAGAGGGAATGTTGAATACCTTCGAGTGGGACTGAAGGGACAAAAATCCTTCTAAGGCCAAAAGGTTGTAGATTGAGAAGGTGAGGGAGTTGTACCCTCACATACTGAATAATTGATAGTATCTTTTGGGGTCCAAAAGGCTTCCAGTGGGGAGGAATGATTAGGTGCTTAGTATTTAGCTCAAAAATCAAAGCACTCAGAATCATTCAAAACCTGAATGACTGTCCATCTCGGTGATACGATCCCAATGCAACTCGTCTCACTCAAAGAAGAGCTCGTATGAGGAAGATATTGCATTCTGTCCACTTTTCAAAATAGAGGAATTAAAAAAAAAAGTTACAATCACTACACGGTTAGCAGTCCATACTACTGATGTCGTAGGTGACAGGGCAAGTCAAAGTTGGTCAATGGATAATAGAATCTCTCCAAGTGGTGCATTGAGGTTGGTCGATGGTGTGGTGATTTGGCTTCATTTTATTGGTCGGAGTATGGACCAATTAGGAGGATACATGTGGCAAGCTAGGAGGGTTCCACTTGTCCCTCCCCAAAGGTTGGAATTATCAGTGTGTAGTGTAAAATTATTATGGCAGGTTGGCGGATTCAAACCCGTGACCTCGCCTAAAAAATTCCCACATCTCACCACTATACCACAGCTTCAGTTCTTAACATACTATGGTTTGAAATTATATTTGTTATGTAATACGTTGGCGGTTGGGGGGAGGAGAGGGCCAGCCGCCTCCCATGTGACTAGTAACACATAACCTTCGTCCAACAAACCATAACTGCTAGCTTAAACAGTCAGGTAATCTCGCATGTGAACACCACCACTAAACCTAACGGCTAACGGTTAGCATAAATGCGCGTGACTAGCGCTAAGTGGGATTAACCCATAATTAAAAAAATCTATCCTTTAACCAAACTTGCAGTTAATTTGGCGGAACTTCAGGCGGCCCCCCAAATTCGGTGCTAACTCCATATTTAGTGGATTTAACTAGAGTTCGTCTAGTTTTAGTTGATATTTCCTAAGAGAAATTGAAGAAGCCATAAATTTTGCAAATTTCAACCAAATTGGGATCAAGAAAAGGCATTCCTAGATGATTTGATGTTTTAAGCACATTGAAGCAGGTTTTAGGAGCAATAGAACATTATAAACAACACTTTTTCCATTTTGAGCTAATGTAGAGGCCCAAGCCATGGAAGCTAGACCATGGAGATATAGCCTAGGAGGGGTGAACGCCTTCATCGAAACATTGTGTTAAGTGTTCATTTTGATGGTTTGTTGTATGTTTGTTTGTTGTTGTTCAACACTTTACTTTCATGCTATTTTGCTTATGAATTTGACATAAATCTTGACAAAATTTACTTGTTCATTCACAAACAACATAAAAGAAACCTATGCACAAGAAGCAAATGATAAGCAATTGTTTTTAATTCTGAAGTTGAAATTAGCACAGAAAAACTAACATTCAACAACAGATCATGATATTTCTAGAAAAATCCTCTTTCTTCAGTTTGTTTTACAAACATATTTGATTTCTTTAAATTTTTCTTCCATCTCCTCAAAGAAATTTATCCTTTTAATTTTCTTGCCTTAGACATTTAAGGAAGGTTGGGAGGCAATGATTTAGACATGGTTTGTCATCATGTTAGCCTCATGAAATTATCCCATCCTTGATCTAAATTCCTCTATTATTGATGTTGTCAAAAAAATTGTTTACCAAACCCAATTGGTATTTCACAAACATCAAATCCCAATAGAATGCTTCTTGAACTTGCCAAAGCTATTCATTAGCCTTAATTTCTTCTCACTTGAAATTTTTAATATCTATCATACCATATTCTAATTGGTGTATTTGAACTTGTAGTTGGGTAATCTAGGCATCTTTTAGTTTGTCAAAGAAAATAGAGAGTTGTTTAAACTTGATAATTTATGTCCTTAGTTGTTTTTAAAGAGTTCTCAGCTACTCTATCATATCTATGTTTCATGATTTACTTCAAGTTATTATACTTACTCGATATTAACTGAAGTAAAGTCTCCTATAGAATTTGCCATCCCTCCTAATTCCTCATAATTTTTTTAGAAGCATCCCATTCTATTCACTAGCTTTTTCTTTTAAGTTCTTCCCTTTATGATTTCTCTATTTTTTGCATTGAAAAATATAACATATTGGAGGAATTCCCTCCCCCTAAATAGGTGAAAAATAAACTATGTGAATAATACTTGGGGTTGAAGCCCCGTGAATTGTTTAAATGGGAATCATTGATATGACTCTAGATGCTACCATGCTAGTTATTTCTTCTATTCTTTTTCCTTTGTCTAGAGAATGAAATTCCTAACTAGAAATGTTGTAGAGGTAATACATATTCTATTTCCACTTAAGTGAAACTCAAGTATGTTTTTTCTTTACTATGTAGCTATGAATTTGTGGTCTTCCCTACCTCAAAATTTTCAAAAAAGGCCCATTCATGTTGAATTTATTTTTCTCTCTTATTGTTTGATCTTCTCTTTTAGTAATTCATCTCATAAGATCCCAATTATCATAGATGCATCAACATTTTTTTGGGATGTTTGAGCTCCTCTTTGAGCTTCACAGGATGTCTTTTCTTGTTGGTGTGAAGGATTTCTTAGTTGAGTGTTCTATTGTGGAGGTATCTCTGTATGGGATATTCCTATGTAGGTACCATATGTCAAGGAATAACTTCCAATATTTTTGTGAAACTATTTTTCACATATTGTTTGTAGGATTGGTAAGTGGAACCTCCTCTTTATCTTTAGAAATTTTATAAAATTATCTTATGTGTCATGGGGGGACTCATGCATTTTCTACAAAAAATCATGATAGGATTTGGCTTTAATAAAAATATCATCGAAATGTGTTTCTTCACAGAAATATTTATTTATAGCTATTTGAATGCAACACTTAAATAGGACCTTTGAGGGATCAAGCCTTCTGAATTTTATATATGACAAATTTATATTATCTAATGTTATAACTTCAATTTTTATTCTACATTAGATATGGTATAGAGGCCTTAATGAATAGGGAAATGCGAGGGTTTTTTTTTTTTTTTTTTTTTTTTTTTTTTTTTTTTTTTTTTTTTTTTTTTTTTTTTTTTCGCTAGAGCATGTAGTCTCTATCTAGGCCTTTGCCTACCATATCACAATTTATTTCCTAGAGTAGATGCTTGCTTAGGGACAATTGTTGGACAATTGGCAATGACTAGATGGCTAGTGCCTATGTTTATGTTGGCTTTGATGTCACCCCCATAAGCATGGAGTTTGGGAGTCCAGGAGGAATCCTATGGTAGTTGGAGTTCTATGTAGATAACCATCATAGTATGAGGGTTACTAGAGAAGCCATAAAATAATGACTATGGTGGTTAGGAGTTCACGAATCCACAAGTAAATAATGAAAGAGAATTTGCAACCATATTAAAGTTAGAATATGGGCTAAAAGTCTACATTGGATCCTCTTCACTGGAAAATGCTCTAAAAGAGCTTTCCAACGGTGTGTGGAAGTCTGAAAATGGTCTGATAGGTCAAAAGTTTTGTCCTGCCAAAGTTCAGGGACTTGAAGTCCTAAGCATGTTCAAGTATCAGAGGTCAGCACATCATAATAGGCTATATTGCATATCGGGATATTGAAACCATGGCACATAATGGGGCACAATATCAGAATATCAGAGAAGGCTGAATTAGATGGAGAATATTGGAACCTGTTGAGACTACGAATTTTTGCTATGCCAACAAAGGGAACCAACCTGATCGCAGACCCCAATTAGACCCACTTTCATTTTGTGTGGCTAGTTCCAATGGGTTTTAAAGGATCCCATAACCTGTTTAGGTGTTGAAATATTGCTTCCCAGAAGAAGACTTCAATTAAATCAACAAAAGAAATAGCTAACCTATATGCACCGTGCTCTACCTATACTGATTCTACCTACTTGTGTTAATCTTAACTACTCTAACCTATCCTGCAGGAGCGTAATTAAAAGAGATTAAACATCATATATGGATTCTAGGTCCCAATAAATCAATTACTAGGTTCATTGATGAACAAGGCTGTATTTAAGCTTAATTGTAGTCTAACCATTCGTAAAGGAATACACATTCCTTTTCCTACGAATCAAACTTGCAACTGATGTTTAATATGGTTTCGAATAGGAGTTTTCTCGTGAATTAACCATGATAACGAATTATATTTCGATAACCAAGACTAGTCATAAATTGTCTGTCATTACTGTGCACAAAACAAAACATATATCCTTATGCCAGCGACAATACTCTCATTCTTAACATAAAAATTGAAATTGCAAAAGGCTTCTTCTTGACTGAAACAATGTTCTTTATTAGCATAATAAAATTGACCCTTCTTTTGCCAAAAAAAAGTCCATTACCCATATCCAGAGGTAATACTTATGCAGTAAGACAATTGACCCTCAGTCTTCCATGACTTTCCACCTTCCTGTTCGTTTCAATATACAAATTAAAATATACAAGCATAGAACGGTCAATGAAACTGTTGACACATCGAGGCCACATTTGCTGGAGCATTTTATTTCTTGGAGGAAATGAATGGATGTCGACGGAAAGAAGAATGACTGTAAGCCATCTCTTCACACCTATATCAACAGAACATTATTCCCTATTATTTCTTAAAGGAAAATGAAGACACTACGCTCATCGTCGAACATCTGGCATGATTTAAGGTGTATCTGGAGGTAACAACATCTTGATGGATCTGCGCTGTTAGGAGTAGCTCCACATAACATAGAGTATGCCTCCATTATGCACTGTGGTGGTTCCATGTCCCTTTCTTGCGGAGTATATCTTTGCAATATCGACATCGGTGGTGTAGAGGTGTCATCTAGAGCCCCCAGAGTGACATAAGAATTCTTATACCAACATCTATTCTGCTTCCTATCTTCTCAGAATTTTCGGACATCCTACCCCATTCTATCCCAAAGCCACGACACATGGCAACAAAAATCCAACTGGTAGAGGTATCATGTGGAATAGGCATGTTGTTCCTGCAATGATCATTCAAAGGCTGCGTTGCTTTCTCAAATTTTATTACCACCTCGCGATCCCTTTGCATCTTTCATTATAACCCTTCATGATGGTTATGCATCAACTTTATGACCTTGCTTTTCTTCTCTTGGTCGTTGCCTGCATGAATGATCAACATTAGCTATGATTATGAGAGATATGAAAGAAACACCTAAAACAAACCTCACCTTCATAAAGACATTCATAAAGAGATAGACTCTACAACTGGGGGTTATATGAGTCCTTCCAGCTCTAAATCTCAAGAGGGCGCAATGATTTTTTGGGGACTGATGATTAAAAGTGGATTGCAACTATAATTAATAAACCATTGAACTGTTCAGCTTTGAGGACATAATTCCATCTGATGACTATGATTATCATTCAAAGATATGAAAGATCAAACTTCTTAAGGGACCCATTCAAATTTTCCCCAGAGCAGGTTTTAATAAGGTGGTGGTTGTGGCCACAAAAAATGGCGAACCACTGGACCAACCAGTTACCTCTGTTATCAAATAAACCTTGGACCAGTAGAGCATCAGCGTGTTAAGATAAAATTGAAATGTAAATTGTATAGACAGATAGGCATGGGTTCCACTTTAGCATTGTTCATCTTAGGCAGGATAAAGACAAATAGCTCTACTTACTAATAGGGTTTTGACAGGCATTCTCCAATGGTCACATTATGGGATTCATTGACCATCCTTTACCTATTTTGAACTTTCAAGATCCTTTCGGGGCCATCACCGGTTTGTCAATACCTATTTAGGTGTGTACCTCAGCTCTTTATCACACATCAAGCTTTATGAATATATGTAGATATGGTCATCCATATTTCATGCGAGAAATTTAAGTGCTATACTTTCGTATTATCGAATGGGGCACAGTCATGGATCATACCATATTTTAAAATCACTTAAGAAAGGTTGGGGCTTTTTGTGTCAATCGGTACTCTAAGTCCAGCAATAGTCCCTACTCCAACCAGCTTCCCAAACAACTTGTCCTTCCAGATTGGCACAAGGACTTGACATTTTTTTCTTTAAACAAGGCCTTCTAGTTTTCGAGCACAAGGACTAGAGCACAAATAAATTTGCCACAGGATATATGACAGTGAACTTAGCCCATGAAAGGAGATTTACGTGCAGCTGATAGATACTAGTAATTTTAGTGTGGTGGATGGTGTTATCACTCAGGTTGTCCCTAGGCTCCTGTAGGGATACGGCCAAGGTAACCACAAACCAATCTTTGGATTGCAGGTTCTAGCCCACCTGCAACCAGAGAGGGCGCTCTCTTAATGATTCAACTTTGTTGATGATTTTGGGCTAGCTTTTGGCTCAAGGGTTTTTGTTTGTGTTTGGATGGAAGGAAAATGCTTTCAGGCAGAGAGGCAATTTATGAAGTGATAAGTTTCAAACCATTGGGCATGGAGTCATGGTTTAGGATTATCAGTGCGTCTTTCTGGTCATAAGAGAAATAATGAAGCAGGATAGCTGCTCATAACACTATCTTTAGACTAAAAGGATGAATGATATGTAAGGAATGAGAGGCACTTAAGAATCTCTCATTTAACTTAACAGAGGGAAAGATGATCTCTATCTAGGGGAAATGAAGAATCCCTGGATAACTGTCTTGGGTTAAGGCAAACATGAGCCGCGTGGAATTCATATTTATGCTTAAACAGAGGAAAACATAAAGAAACAACAGAAATTGAGCATAGAGTGTATTTAAACAAATTCTAAGCTAATCTTTCTTTCTGTTGTTTAAGAGCGTAATTCATGAATGAAAACAGAGGTAAGAAGCACTTATTGAGTTATACACAGCACGAGAATTCCATAATCACTCTTCAACCAGTAAACAAAGTGAACAATCCGTTCTGCAAGGCTCATAAGCAGTCTTTGATTATAGAAACTTATCAGATATTACAGTGCGTGTCTCTCCCGGAGCAAAATAAGCTAGAGATAGCTTGTTGACTAATCAACCAACCAACCAACCCGTAATGCAGTATTCAGGGCTGTCTTTATAGTGCAAATATCTCAAACTATTTATTACAATTGACCTAAAACAGGTCTGCAAAAAG